>LQRL01057366.1:1682-16766 GCA_001703475.1 Hydroides elegans
AATGTATTTAATAATGTGTTGTTTCTAAAACAAATAAACACTAAAATACTTTTTTATTTAAAAACAAAATTAAGTTATGCCATTATTCTCGATGCAAAAAAAAATGGTCATGCGAAGTTAGACACACCATGCAATGTTTGAATACGTATTATGTATTTTTAACAAGTTATTTCCTTTTTAATATTTATGTAGATGACCAAAGCACAAACGAGCAAACAACCGAAGCAACAACGCAGCAACCAACGGAGTCAGGTAGGCTTTGTTCGATAGTATTTTTTTATCAAATTAATATGAATAACATCAAAATTCGTTTTAAATTCTAAAATAATTAATTAATAAATAAACTGGACTGTATTGCATACATTGAGGTAAAGTTCTGACGAAGTTTGTTCTTATATTACATTTTATTTGCATTGTCAAACTCCAGCTTCAAATATATATATATTTATTTTATGAAAAAAAGATAATTGTAAACTATGTTGGCAAATATTTCCTCTGCATTCCAAATAATATGAATGCGAACAATACACAATATGTTTTTCAACTTTCAAACTTTCAACTTATCAGCAGAAGAAAGCTTTATTATATCTTCTCTTAATGTTTTGCCCCACTTAAAATATATTCTTAATTGTGTCATGTTGTTTTTATGCATGATTCGGTTCGGTATCAGTTAAAGTCTTAACCTCTTGTAGGGCTTTCTTTTACGTTGTAGTGGTAAGAGAAAACACATTCGTTTTTATTTTTACAGGACCATGCACCGAAGTCTTTGATATTACATGGGACTTTCCGGGAACGAATCTGTTTGTTTCAGTAGCAGGCAGCAATTTACTCCACGGCGCACAGAATAATGAACTGAATGGTTCTAGCACTTTTCTATCTTTAAATGTGGAAAATTCATTGATCATGGCTGAATTTGATGAAACGCGAGTCGTTACTGCGATTCAAACCCAAGGTGAAAACGGTGCCTGTGTAAAGCAATACAAAATAATGATTTATGATGCTGGTTGGCGCTCCATTAGGAATGATGATGGACATGATTTGGTATTTGACGGAAACACCGATGGTCACACAATTGTCACCAACTACCTGCCAGAACCGGTAGAGACGGGATATGTAAGGTTGCATGTCGTTGACTATTACAGTGCACCAGCTCTGCGTTGGGCTATTCTGGGATGCCCTATTGAATAACCAATTAGCAACAGATGAACACATGCAACTTTTAAAACTTAATATAATTTGAATATAAGCGACTCTCTAAAATTCAAGAAAACACCGACGTTTAAAAAATATCGAGAAGATTCGTGGTGGATTGTTTGGTTATATAAGCAATGATGACGGAATTTTTTTGGTATTCGACGGAAACACGGATGGTAGCACAGTTGTCACCAACTTGCTGCCCGAACCAGTAGAGACGATCTATGTTCAATTGAAGGTTGTTGACTATTACAGTGCACCGGTATTGCGTTGGGCTATTCTCGGATGTCCTAGAGAATAACTTATAAGTTCCGGTTGACGACATGCAACTTTTCAATCCTAATATAATTCGAAGATAAATGACTTTCTAAATATTCAGAAAACGCAAACTTGCTGTCAGAACAAGTAGAGACCGACTGTGTTGCATTGTTTGACGTTGACTATTTAAGTGCACCGGCTCTGCTTTTGGCGGTTCTTGGATGTCCTTTAGAATAACCAATAGTAATTAACGGAAGGTCACATGCATCTTTTCAAGCTAAATAGAATTCGAATACATAAATTGTTTCTAAACATTAAGTAAGGAGGGACGGTAACACAATGTCACCATCTTGCTACCAGAACCGGTAGAGAATAACCAATAAATAGTGGAAGATCATATGTAACTGTTGAAAATTGATAGTATTAGGATGCAAAACCTGACCATAAAATGGAATAGATCCAGAAAAACAATTACGGTCACACTATTATGGTATATTTGTTGCAATTAAATTAATATTCTCGATCAACTGCCCGCATTTTGAGCACCCAAAATAACATAAAGCAAGGTTAAATATAGATAAGAGTGATTGAATTGTCACTCAATTTGAAGAGATTTTTAGAACACTATTTGTTTTCCGCTAATGTAAAATATTAGTTTTTGTTTCTATCACAGTAGTTATTTATACATCTGTTCTCGTACATAGTTCTTTGGCTTTCCTATATGTCGATGTATTAATGCATTTGTAGCACCTAAGTTCGTTGTATAAATGTGTCTGAAACATTTGTCTATATCACTGTCTTTATGTCTATCTTTATATGTTCTTGTGAAGTGTGCTTTGGCTTTCCTTTTATGAATGTATGCATGTATGTGAAATAACTTACTTTGGTGTATAAATGTGTCTTAAATCGGTGTCTGAATCACTGTTATTATTTCTATATTTGTATGCTCTGGTTAAGTGTGCGCTGGCTTTTCATATTAATATATTCATGAATGTGTAACAACTCAATTTAGTGTTTATTGTGTCATATATATGTGTATGTATCACTGTCTTTATATTTAAATGTTCGTGAAAAGCGTGTTTTGGCTTTTCGTAGATTAATGTATTTATGAATATTAAACAACTAAATTGTGTGTATATATGCGTCTGAATAACTGTCTTTATTATTTTTATGTACTTGTTAATTGTGCTTTAGCTTTCCTTATACACCTGTATTTATGAATGCTAGAAATCTAAATTTGTTGTATAAATATATCTGAAATCGGAAATATGTATCACTGTCTTTATTTCTATCTTTATATGCCCTTGAAGATTGTGCTTTGCTTTGCCTTGTATCAGTTTATATTCATGAATGTTTAGAAGCTCAATTTGGTGTTTAAATGTGTTTGATATTTGTGTCTTTGAAATATGACGACGAATAAATTTCAAGGGAAATTAATTCAATTAAGCACTGTAAGTATTCCAATATGTTTGTAGTATTTGTAGCTGTCCATATATCTTACCCTATGTTGATGATGTTTTTAATTGGTTGATGTGGTACAATATTTTAACAATTTTCATATAATCATTATATCAAGCATCAAGTACATTCGACAACCATTGTTTATTAAATTTTCAAAAACAAAATATTGAAAAATTATATTATAATATTTTAACATTTTGAAACATTCTTTCATTGAGTTTAGTTGAACAAAATTGAACGCAGCCGTGCCTAATCTATATGTGTGACTGTATTTTTATTTTACTTAAACTGCTTCAATATATTTCCATATATCTTGAAGAATTATGTTTCTATTAAACGTTGATATTATTGCATAAATTCATAAATTTATATATGAATATACGACTCATTAAATTTATTGTATCCACATAAGTGTATAGGTGTACTATGTGTTTTCGTTTTAACATCATTAGGCAAAGCATTTCATTGTGTTTTGAAATTTCAAAATTTGCTAAAAATATTGTTAAATTATTGATGATAGGTTTCTATTTGTATGATTTGTGACTTGATTTACAAAGGTTCATTTAAGAAAACAATGTAGCATTGAAAATATGAAAACGATACATCGAAATTTAGGCAAAAAAAACATATATTTTTGCAAACATTATGTGTTTTGATATTGACTGTGTTTATGATGTAAAATTACATGTCGTTTTGCTTGAAATAAAACAAATAAAAAAAACAACCATTAATTGCATTCTTGAGGAAAATGAAACAAGTATAATTATAGTAAAGCCAACGAAATTTCAACAATATGGGTCGTGATTACACATACATGCCATTTAGCATCGGACTTTTCTAGTCGCCTCTAGCGTTTTCCTACCAAAAAAGTACAATGTACCTCACATGAGATTTTATATAATCAGAGTCTAAAGACATCGCCCGGTTCCATATACTGTTTCAGCATTAACAAAAATCCCACAAAAAATATGTGTATGAAACGAATGAATATTACTTAAAGGCTATACAGAAACCGATTTATGTCGAATATCATGATATTATTATGTCATAATGTAACCCGCATTACAAATATAGTGTATGATGTCCTCATACCATAATGGTTGTGAACCAACTTTAGCATTTATTGTAAAATATTACGGTTATTAATACACTATTTTCGACACTTAAACTTTAGTATCAGGTTTATCATTATGGTAAACAAAATGTTATGGAATATGTTTTGAACGCACAGACACAAACACAACTCTATTTTTTATCTAATATAGTTTGTTGGATATTATTATCTATTTTAATAAAACAGCCGCGTAATTTATATTGCTCAAATCAACTAAATTTGAATCAAAATATGTCTTTGTAATATACAGAACAATAACCAATATTCAGGTAGATTGTAAAAGTAAAAATACAGTCCAGAAGTTAAGATTCTGATTTTAAAGATGTCACTCAGGGGCCCATAACTCATATTTGATTATAAACATAGATATAAATAAACGGTTTGAACTAATCAATATAATTATTTGAAATCTAATTAATTACTATTTTTCTTTAAAAAGGGTATGTCAGTAGACATCCCAAAAGGAAGGGATATATGTGACAGTACAATCATAACATACTCTGATGACGTAATACGAAGTGAACAGTCTCAGTCGTCACTGCTTATTAAAGTGCTAAATCTACTTGTTCATTGTTATCTTGGTATTTTGATGTTGTTTTTTATGCATGTAATGATTATCAAGATAATGCGTCATCATTTATACGCCCAAAAAATATGTTATAAAATGTCCTTTTTGAAGCTTTTATCTAAAATTAGGAATTGAATTACGGTAACATGTAATAAAATTGATCTGTATAGTTTTTACCACCATTACAGTATTACATGAAATATGCGTAATTTAGAATAACCTGATATATATGCTAGTTCAAACTATACATATAACATATAACATGTTACTGCAATTCATAAAAGATTGATATACCATACCAAGGTAACTTATGTTTCTTGATTAAGATATTAAGATACTCAATGAAATATTTTGTTACCCCCATGAAACGTAGGGATATAGGTTTGGAATTGTCCGTCCGTCCGTCCGTCTGTCTGTCCGTCTGTCTCACCCTGAGGGTGGGTGTCTTGTAGACATCACATCGCCATTAGTGGACGTGCCTAGAGATTTTTTTCTCTCCATAATCGATACAAACGAGCATTATAGATGTGCAACGTCAAGGTTTCAGTTTGATCGACGTAAAAAATTGTCGGAATTGTAGCCCTCTGACCTCGGTCGAAATTCATGTTTTATTTGCGCCTATGTTGGGTGTCTTGTAAACATCACATCGCCATCACTAGACGTGCCTAGAAGTTTTTTTCTCTTTAGATTCGATACAAACAAGGATTATAGATGTGCAACGTCAAATCAACGTAAAACTGTTGGAATTACAGCCCTCTGAACTTAGTCAAAAATCATGTTTTATTTGCGCTTAGGGTGGGTGTTTTGTAGACAATACATAGACATCACTGGACGTGCCTAGAGGTTTCTTTCTCTTCATATTCGATACAAACAAGAATTATATATGTGCAACGTTAACCTTTCAGTTTGATCGGCCAAAAATTGTAGAAATTACAGGCATTTGAACTTTGAAATTCGTGTTTTCCTCTAGTTTTATTTGGCGTCTTGTGAACGTCAAATCTTTATTAGTCAAGTGGTGAAGTTGTTACTGTTCATATAGCTTCCAACGAAGGATTATAGATGTGCAACGTCAAGGTTTCAGTTTAGTCGGCCAAAATTGTCGAAAGATTACGCGTTTAACTTGATGTTATGAGTAAAGGAATGTTGTGAGAAATGGTTGTCAGAACAACGTTGTGCGAAAGAAGTTGTGAGAAAGAAACTTTGTGAAAAAGACGTTATGAGAAAGCCGTTGTTAGAAAGCCATTGTGATAAAGACATTGTAAGACGTTGTGAGAAAGAATTGTTGTGAGAAAGCCGTTGTGAGAGAGATATTATTATGGGTAAGACAAAAAAACATTGATTTGACTGTCGCCATAATTAACATTATGGAGCCCGCATTCTAATCGACGAATATGGTTTCGGATTTTTTTCTGTCTTGCTCATATTTGAAATTATAGTCCTCTGGGAATATGGTGCTTGTTTGTGACAATAACGTGCATGGGGGATCCTGTTGCTCTCGGACAGCATCTAGTTGTTATATATTACATCACAATGATAGTGCATAAATTGCATTATATACAATATATTTTTGTCCAGGGTTATACTTCTTAAATATAAATAAAACACACCTTTTAGTCACGGTGAAAAACTAGGATATCAGTGCTTCCTATATATACCTTTAGGACTGCCCAGTTGTATCAATATATGTCGATCTTAAAATGCTTTAAATGTCAAATAACTTAAATGAATAAAACACGAAGCATTACAATATAAAATATTTTTAATATAAATAACAGTAATTTGTTAAGCAAGCTTTAAATATACACGATGGAGAAAAAAGCAAATGTATACATTTGAGAAGAATGCCGCATCTTATGTGCACAAATATCGTGCCGACATTTGCAACAAATGGAACAAAATAAATAGATCAACCTTCTACCATTTGCTAATCTTATTTCATAAAAAAAAAACATTTCAAATATGTTAAATGATAAAACACGCTGAATTATATGCATTTTTTTTTATTTTAAACCGAATGGATGATAATCGAGAAATAATAATAATAAACAAAAGCAAGTCGTATTCTTTACAATAGCTGTACTAATGCGTTAAGCGGATGTATATATCTTGCGTGTCAGATTGGACTGCAATTGCACTGATTAGGAATTGACTAAATGCTTATATTACTCAACTTGCATCAGCATAGTGACATGTTATATAATTCATGATAATTGCAATTGTTATGTAATTGCAATCACTGTTCTAGGGATTGATTTAATGATCGCATTACTTGCATCTACATAGTGACATGTTATATTATTTATGATTTATATTTGAATTTTAAAATCATAACTGCCATCGCTGAGGATAATTAAGACATATTTAAGCATAAAACATCCTTATATTTATTGAAACTATTTAACATTTTATCCTAAGCATGTATTCTGTATCCAATACCAACTTCTGATTTTAATTTGGATAAATCGGTATTGCGTTATAAGAACAGGTACATGAGTGTTATAAAATAGCTCTGCAGCTTCAGCTTTTCTTTTTCCTATCCCGATGGCAAATATTTATTTTGATAGGAATCATGTTGGTTATTTCCTTATATCACATGAGTTCTCGCTTTTTTTTCGAGCACCTTTTAGGGTTTGAGGCTTTATTTGTGTAACGTCTGTGTTACTTTAAGTTGCGCTGCGTAAAACGGCTAATTTCGAAACAATCTCCCTACCTTTTCGGGTAGTGTTTTCGAAACTGGTCTGTCAATTTATATAGATATAAGAGTACGTCCGAAGTCACTTGAGGTTATTCAAAAGAGTTGTTGGACAAGCTCGTTCAGTTTGGACGTATTTGTTATATAAGCACTTTTGAGTTCTTCGCTCCTTTGGATGCATCATATTCATAATTGCTCATGTCGTTGATTACCACGTACAAAAACTTTCAACTTGGCATGTCTTCGATCCTTTCCATTCATGCTTTATCAAATATTCACATCATCATCTTGTCCCTTGTACTCAATAACAAATCCTTGAGTTTAATTCAATTTATGTAAAATATTCCAGGCTAGAAATTGTTTAATAGCTTTTTTGCTTATTCACTTAATACCAGGAAATACAAAGATATAAACTTATTTATATCATTCAGATAAACATGTGTGTAATCCTTTTACTTTCTTTTCAGTAACTGTAGTAAACAAATTTGCATACGTATAATATCAATTTCGACGTTACAATTAATCAATTGGGCGAGTGGGCGTGTGTGTGCCCTACATATCTCTTAGCTGTCACAACGTACTATTACATACGCTAATAGGGTATAAAAAAACCCCATATGCATTAAGCAGGTATGTTCAAGTGGTTAGAGCATTTGGGTGGCTGGGGTTAGATTTTCGGTCAATTTCAATTACATCCTATTGAATGATTTAGCCATATTACTTTTTTAACAAAACTATATAAAATGACTACACACCAGGGCATTATGACTTTGTCATTTTTGGGGGTGTCACCTGCCTCGGGAAAAGTTAAATTGTGAATAAAGTATGCAAGATCCCGAAACAGCTTGTTGTTTTATTTACTGATAAATGGTTAGTCTACTATTCTAGAATTTAAAAAGAACAAAAATATTTCTCAGAATATGATAAATATTTGTCCAAACAAAAAAGTCCACACTTATGGCCTTCACTGTAGTATGATAAATATATTCCCGACTGGAAGGCACAATTGAGTATTAATTTGTCAAAATGAAATGTATGTTAATTTGGTGTGTTTCATTTGTTATTACTGTTAATCTCTTTAAATTACAATTTATCTGATACATAATCTAGTTGAATGAATGGGTTGAAATGATTAGTTTGTGTCGGTTCTATTATGAATCTCTATGATAAACAACATATTTTAGTTATAAATCTAAAAATTCAAATTTTGCAGTTTTTGTTTTTGTTTTCATTTTAAAGCATCTAAGATACTATTAAATTAATGAACGACTTTTTAAGTATGTTTTTTTTGTCTTTGAAATGTATTGTTTGGTCAGATTAAAAATTTGAAATGCAGGTCTGGCAATGATGAATAAAAAATGTCGCATAGACTTAATCCATGTACCCTCAAGATTATATTTTCGTCTTTGGATTGACCACAATCGATATGATTGAGACCTGAACATTTTACAGGCTAATATGAATCCCACAATTACGTTTAATATTAGGTCATCTTGAGGTTTGAACCCGGACATGAGATATCAAAGGGCACCCACACCCAGGGATAACGAATAAATGTAAAATACTCAGAATTTCAATTGCAATTCTTTGATTGTTAATGTATATGAAAATGCATCAAATTTAAATGCCATTCTAAAAATATTTTCACTTGGGTACATTCCCATGATACACCGGCACATAAAATAAATGATAATTATCGAATAGAAAACCGTTGACTAAACATGCTTCATTTAGTATAATTTAACTTAAAGTGCTTTTATAAAAGACTAAAAAACGTTATATAAACACAAGTGACGTCATACTACGTTGAATAATGCATGTTTACAAATCAAAATTATGAGTGTTAAGTCATGGATAACATCCGATGCAGTTTTAATTTTTATTAGATTTAGACGCTTCTCTTTACATGTATACATGTATTTTTATTTTACAGCTGTCATTGGATGTTCCATGGCGACATGGATAAATGCAGTCACGTCCCATATGACGTCATCGTTCGTATGTGTCCAGCAGCGGAAATTCATGGCGCCTTTCTGTTACACGGCACGTCCGGTCGCTTTAACCCACTCGGCAAGACGTCCACGGACGTTGAGCGGACGGCCTACGTTGGGCCCGTATGAAAGTTTTCCGGACGTCCTTATTCGTCGCGGACGTAATAAAGACGTTGCATCGACGTCGCGTCCGAATCTGACGTACAATTAACGTTCTGAGCACGCCGGGACGTAAAAGGACGTCCGGAAAACTTTCATACGGGCCCAAAGTAGGTCGTCCTCTCAACGTCACGTCCGAAAATGACGTACTATGGACGACCCTTGTCGAGTGGGAATAAACACATTTCATCCCCACAGCAAAAATTACATATACGGAAATATGCGCTATCACCGAATAAACAAAGTGAGTATCATTTGTTGTATAACCTAGTGAAGAAATAGTGTTGTAATAATTATAATAAACTGTATAGTGTGGGGGAGAGGGAAAGAGACGTTTTTGAAAGTGTGATGAAAATGAGGGATACGTATTGAGCATTAGATGCGGTTTGGTTGATTAAAACGTTGAGGGAATCTACATGTATAAAGAGAATCTTTTCATGACTTAAATACTAATGTTCAGGACAAGGTTCATCTTTTGATGTATATAAAAAGCTATATAAAAGGCTTCTTGATATGTTGGACATAGTGTTTGTTTGCCGTTACATGTTAAAATGCATATCTTATATATAAGAAAGCAAGTAGATTATCCCACGTTTGATATGCCTATGTACATAATGTTATGCTATCTAAAACATCGTACTGTATGTTATACGCCTTATTGTATTTTATTATTATTTGAAATATGAAAACAAAAAAAAAAGAGACGAAATCAATATTGTTTGCAAAAATAGATTTATTAGCCAGTTTTAATTGCACATATATGTTTAACATGATTAGTTTTTACAATGTTATATTGATTACGAATCCAGTTTAGAAAAAAGGGATTAGCTGCGAAGAACAGCATGTTTTGAAATTGTTTTGTTGGACAAAAACACTTGGAAAATTAATGTGTCACCTTAAAATACAAGGATTGTGTTTGCTAGGTTTTCTGGGTATTCAAATGACAAATATATTTATAAAACCATATATATATAAATCAACAATCACATTCACAAAACTTTACCGTTTACATTAATAACATTAACAAGCTAACACATGGTAGATTTACAATCCTCTTTATCGTGTCTCTTACGATTTTACGAACGTAATTTACAATTACAAAGCATTTAATAATAATACAAAGAATAGGTATAAGTGACTTAACCTAACATTTAAATTTTTAAAAAATTATATCAAAGTCGGAAATTAACATTTTAGTACATTTTTATTTTGCAACGTAATCTGCAATCGTCAAGTAACAGGAAAGGAAAGAAAAAGAAAAAAATATATTTAAAAAATAGTATTTTAAACTAGATAAAAATGGAAAGACACGCGCTTGTGCAATTTCTGCGATCCCAGGGAAATCAAAAGAATCTTAGTAAAACCGGCGATATTGGTTTCTTTCAATTTAGCAGCGATCGTAGACAATTCCAACAGCGCATATCCTTAGCGAAATTCGGTTATCGCAAACGACACGTGATTTTATAATGACGTCCCTTCACATTTTGTCAATATGTGATTAACCAATATTTCGACCTTTGCGATTTTACATGAATATATATTATTGATTCGCTTGAATATTCATAGTTATTTTATTACTATACTTACTACAACGCAACCCATTATTTGCAAAAGCATATAGATCACATGCAATGTATACCATTAAAACACAAACTGAACACTTTAAATACAGATCAACTTATCTCTAAAACGAACTATAACAATCAATCAAAATTGCTTTGGATTTCATCGGAACGAATCAAACGTTGATTTTTTGAGTGAAAGGTGTCGTGTATTTTTTTTTGCTCTATCCTCTCTCTTGATGTGTCTTTTCATTTCACATGTTATAATACATCCGTAAAACTTAAGATCATATCTTAATATTTGAATAACATGCTTACAAAAACGATTTACTCTTGTCTGGCTAACTATGAAAATCAAGGCGATTATTTTGCTTCATAAACATTGTTATATTGCAAAAGAGACTCTTAATCTATTTTAGATTAAAAGCATGTTTTTGAAGTATATTGCATGGTTATACATGGATAAAGATACCATGTTTTGTTCTCAATGAAAACGTTTTTGAAGAATAACGCGTGTTATCAAAATGTTCGATACATATTCTAATCAAGACTTCTATGCGAAAGGATATTTAACAAATATTTGAAGAAAAAAAGCTTAAACAACAACGCAACTTATATTACCTTTGAGATACATTCGTGTAAAACTAAATGGGTGCACTATGCAACAAAGACATTCTACGCGAGTGCGTTTTAACCGAATAAGAAAAAAATAAAAGTGACAACAATTTATCTAAATATATGTATTGTTTTATATCTCGAAAATATTCTACATCTCATTGCTATGCATGTAGTGGACAGTAGCGCTGATCTTCATTTTCGTTTTTTTTCTGAAAATCATGAAAAAAAAATTGAATGAATAAAATATTTAGATAATTAATTATTCATTGCTTTTGGCATGAGTACAATTTACATTTAAAGTCTTTACGGGGACTGGTTTTAGACCAGACCGATAAGAAAAGATAATTACTTAATTTCCTTTGAGATACCCCAAAGGCCACATATTATTTTGAGCTAAATGTATTTTATTGCGTAGTATTTTACTCCTTTAATCCAGGTATATACTTGTTTTTTTTTTTTACATAACATATAAGAACTAACAATAACAATATAAGTAATCCTAGAGCTGATGTTTTTTTTATCTGGGAAAAAAAGATAAACCGTGTTTTCAATGTATTTCTCATATGGATTCAAAAGCGTCTAGTTTTTGAAACACCACGATCGTTTTTGGGTATTACATACGCATGTGTTGATTCAATAAAAATCGTTCAAAAATGATATCGTGTTAGAGACCCATATACAGGTTATTTGTCAATGTTTCCTGTCCACGCAAATCCTTCCATTGAGCTTAAAAACCTGAGCTCATGGTGATCTAAAATTAGCTCAAATGAGATCACCATGGGGTCATGATGAGGTTTTATGTAGACTGGGAATTCTCACATATTCAAGCAAAACATACCTGGTATCTCATCGACCCCTAACGGCGTGGAATCCGGACGGTGGACCTCGCTTTGTCGTCACGTGAGCCCCTTGATCGCTATCGCTACGAATGTTTCCTAAAAAATGAAAAAAAAAAAAAAAATCACGTTTTCTCTACGAATGTCTCCTTAAAAAGGACATTCTTAATTAAATTTAATTCGTCATTTTTTTACAATGTTTATGTTAATCAAATTATGTTTTCTTTTAAGTCTGAAATGAAAGGAAATGCAGCAAGATAACCAGACAAAAGATTAAATGGCGGCATGATCGTTCTATAAACCATATTTTAAAGATGAATATAGTATGAAGTATAAAGGAAAAATATCTAAGAAAACGTATTTTGTCATTTATTTTTTTAAGAGTTGAGTGATAACATGCCTAATGAATTTCTTAATATTTGCGATAAAAATTTAAAGGGGCATTTTAGGGCCTTTTTAGGATTTAAATTGTAATACATTACATACGTTCATGCTCCAATTCAGCAATTCGTAGTGCAACAGCATACTTCAACAGATCCAGTTTTTCCTGCTTATCCCTCAATATATCCTCCGCATAACCATAATCCTTTATGACGTCATAATCATAATCGTAAGGATCTATGACGTCATAATCAAAATACGGAGTTTCGGCGCGCGGTTCTAAGGATTTGATTGGCTCATCATAAAATGGATACTCCCCAATCAGAGATAAATAGCGATCATTTTCGGTTGATTTATCGCTCATGTCATAAACGCGTTTTCCACGGTTAGCGAAAAACGCATTGGCATCCATTCGCTTGAATTGCAATTTGGACGATTGGCGGTTTTTGTTTGGGCGGCGGAAAATGATAGATCGTGCTTTTCGGGATTTCGGCTGCGATGTCAGATCTACTGAATTCTCGCTTTGTTTTCCATTTATTTTCTCATCCAATCGAAGATTTGCTGACGATGTTGTTGGTGACTCCAATAAATGGTGTGATTGTGGAACTTGACGGTTATAATTTATAGTGTTTCTTGCTTGAAAACCATAATACGGACTAACAGGCTGCTTAGTGACGTACGGGCGCGGTGATAACTTTTTGCCCCTTGCTCCATGAAATGCGTTCGGGGACATAGCGGCCTTTTTGCCTCGAGAACCATAAAATCCTTTTGCACTAAACTTTTTGTCTACTGCAAAGTTGGCATTGTTTCTGAATGATAGTTGCATAAGAGTTTTTATATTGTCGTCGATACTTCTTTGGTCTTGCAGATTATCTTGCTGAAATATAAAAGAAAAACAAGATGTTTAAGTACGATCATAAAGATACGGAGAGGTGTCCTATAATCTTGTTTAATTGTTAAATGTATATTTTTCTAATGTTGACTACAAATATAGTCATAATATGAAACATGCTAGGGATTGTTCACACGGGAAGCGACACGCGACAATATACTCATTTGTTCTTTATAAAACAAGTATTCAGTGAACACGAACAGGCCCCAACGCCCCCAAAGTCGATTTCGAGTATTTCAGAAGTCTCTATGACCAGGGATTTACCTTGACCGAAATCTGATGGTCGCGCTCGGGCGACTAACTCCAAAAAGTTAGTCGCCCGACCGAAAAGTTAGTCGCCCGGATTTTTAAAGTCATGATGCACGTAAATAATAATTAGTTAGATCATAATATAACCAAATCAATACACGACCCACTGTCTATAATTAAATCGTTGATTTGGTGGAATTATGATTTGAGATAAAAAATTTAAGAATGCGAGCGCCGACGGCGCGAACGAAATGCATTCATTGACTTTATCAAGAAATCTATTCATAGTATGTTAAATTGGTAAAGCCTCCTAATAGAAGTCAAACAAACTCAAAATTAGCGAAAAAAATGTAATAAATGACAGGACACCATTATATTAATCGGTTCAAGCTTTCAAATACAAACTGTTTCATAGCAACCCAATAATTTCCTATGTACGTAAAAAATTTAAGACGAAATTTCGAACTTAATACTTATAAGAGATACTTACTGTTGACGGATGTTAATGTATATCATGTGTATGATTTATCATTAAAGTCGACATTTTAATTCATGCGCCGAAGGCGCAAACGAAATTTGTGTTTATAAGAAAATTGACAAGTTTTTCTGCATAAATAATCGACTGAAACCGGAAAAATATACGAAATAACCCAAAAAGTTAGTCGCGACTAACTCTAAAAAGTTAGTCGCCCGACTCAAAAGTTAGTCGCATACGCGACCGTGCGACCGCCAAGGTAAACCCCTGTCTATGACCTTCCGTTCAAATGTTCTAGCCCGTACAAGCTCAAGTCTTGAAAAACCGCTATTTTGAGCTATTTTGGCCAATTTTACAACTTCCGGTCGGGTGTTTTTGACCGAAATGGTCAAAAGACACATCTAAGGACCAAGACCTTTCAGTTGAGCCTATAACCAAGTCTCTATGACCTTTCGTTCAAAAGTTCTAGCCCGTACAAGCTCAAGTCTTGAAAAACCGCTATTTTAGGCTATTTTGGCCAATTTGACCACTTTTGGTAGGGTGTTTTTGACCGAAATGGTCAAAAGGCACATCTACGGACCAAGACCTTTCATTTGAGTCTATAACCAAGTCTCTATGACCTTCCGTTCAAAAG
>LQRL01057376.1:3486-13703 GCA_001703475.1 Hydroides elegans
GTCTTGGTCCGTAGATATGCCTTTTGACCATTTCGGTCAAAAACACCCGATCGGAAGTTGGAAATTGGCCAAAATAGCCCAAAATAGCGGTTTTCATAGAAAATATATTTAAAACCTGCAACCATACCCCTTCGACTTTGGGGGCGGTTGGGGCCTTATCGTGTTTCACAAATACTTCCTTGTTTTTTTTTAAATAACTTCGTCCATATGCAAACCACTTTAGGTAGTTCACATTTTAGTGATTTTCATTTTGCATATTTTCACCTCCTGGCGAGTGTAAATCTTCGCTGGCGAGTGTGAAATTAGAATCACTCGCCAGTCTGGCGAATGTAAAAATTATCTTATTTCCACCCCTAGTGAACAGATTCACAGTGTAATTTGAGTTGACTGGGCGCTTAAATGAAATACTCGATTTCTGATAAAATTGTTCAATGGTTATTATTTGTCCGGATTAGGCAGGTAAAAATACTTATATTTTCCATCGTTTCGTTGCCATTGGGATGTCCGAAGTAACGAGGCGTCAAGATTAACCAGGTTTTTTAAATGGTCTAAATAGTGGAAAATAAAACTGGACTGAAAATAAGCGTCTGGTTAACCGAGGTGTCAGGTCTAGCGGGGGGTGTTCGGTTGCATGGTTTTATTGTATATATAATATGATTATTTAAAATCAATTACTTACTCGTACATAATTTAGTTGATAGAAAATGATATATTATAACATTTTGCGAAAGGAAAACTGATAAATGTCATAAAACAGCATTATTCAACGAGCCCCTCCTTCGTTAATTAGGAATTTAGTTTGAGAACTGTCAATTCTTTGATTCCGTATAATCATGCAAAAATCATGGAAGGAAATTCTGCATAGCTTAGAACTTTTGAACGAATATTCATAAAAATTATGTTGTATATCCAAAAAGAAAAATATGTATTGTTGATATTAATTTCGATAGTTTTGACCGAATCCATTGAGCCTGAAGTCTCATAAATGAGAAACACATTTCGACAA
This sequence comes from Hydroides elegans, assembly GCA_001703475.1. Taxonomy (NCBI): domain Eukaryota; kingdom Metazoa; phylum Annelida; class Polychaeta; order Sabellida; family Serpulidae; genus Hydroides; species Hydroides elegans. Next base: position 4,493 of record LQRL01057376.1, read on the forward strand.
TAGTTTTAGATGAAAACACTCAAAATATTATGCTTAAATAGCCTCAAGCAAGAAGATAATAGCGTTCACTTGTGCTTTACCCGTAGTAACTATCATTGGTGCAGTGTGCGAAATAAGGGTTTGGAAGTCGGTGGCCAGATGGCCACCGGGTTCCCAAGAGCCGGTGGCCCGACCGAGAACCCGGTGGCCAAACTCGTTTTACATAAATCATAAAGATGAAATCAAGGATACAATATCACCCTAAATCGTCACCTTAAACCACACTCGCGCCGATGAAACGACACTCGCACTTTCGAGAAAACACCGTTCTGCCAAAACGACATTCGCATACAAAGTTTTAGTTATTGTACAATATCCTGAAGTGCGTGCGCCGAAGGCGCGAGCGAAAATTGTTACGGAAACTTCTAATATAATTGTATTTCTAATAGAGTATTGAAATTAGAATTGAATATTATACTCGCTCAAGCGCGAGTGTCATCTGAAACGACACTAGCGCAAAGGGTCGTTGGTATACTTGACCGCTAAGGTGTACCTATGTGTAATGGAAAGGAACAAGCAGTGTTAACAAATATTTATTCAAAAACACAAAAATCCATATAAAGCAAGATATGTATATGGAAAATTCTCAAGTACGTATCAAGTGTTTTCTTGATAAAGATGCTTATCAAAGGCGAGATATCTCTTCTGTTAATTTTGTCTTAAAACCCTTTTTTCATCATATCTGAATAGCATGTAACTCTCTATACCAATTATGACTTTATATCATTTTCTGATATATTGTAAATTAATTATTCATATTTGGTGCTAAAAATTGGCGGTGGCCATTTGGGCCACCGGATTTTGAAACCCGGTGGCCCGACGGGGTTTTAGGGAGCCATTGGCCACCGGGCCACCGCTTATTTCGCACACTGTTGGTGTTCAAATAACAAAGGATTTTTATTATTCAAATATTTTAATACCTATGCGAAGTCATTGAAAAAAAACTCGAGGTAATCATGATTCTTCGTTTGCATACACAGATGATGCAACGTTTCATAGCCGTTCTGGCTTTGCTGACATGCCTTCATCCTCAAGACGCAGAGGCAGATGTTCCTCCGTATATAACGATAGGTGCCGTATTAAGTTCCGACGAACAAGGGTGAGTTACTGACTATATAAATAACATATTGGACGTAAGTCATTTATACTTTGAACCTTAGTTAATGATACAGTACTTTCGTTTGAATAACTTTGCCAACCCAAACTGAGTTACAGAGTATTTGTCCAGAAAATAATAATTTCTTATCATGATCCATCAATATAAGCGATTTAAATTTAATAACCCCAAATTTTACCAGAGGAAAGCTAATATGTTGATGTCAAATCGTAGGTATCGTTTAACCACACATGTATTTCACCAATCTTTTTTTTTAGTCGAGAATTCGAGGATGCAGTTGAAGAAATCAACATGAGATCCAATAGTCAAATGGAGGTCAAGTTCAACAGCACATATGTTGTCATGGACGAGAACCCAATTAAATGCGCAAAAGCAGTCTGTGAAGAACTCATTCCTAAGCAGGTTTGATATTTGTTATACATTTATTTCTGATTCGATATATATATATATTTGTTTAATTATAGTAACCAATCTGATAATTTTGGTAAAAACTGATATGATATTTGTAATTTGAACAGTGTCGTGCACATTTTATTATACATAAATATTAGGAACATGACATTTACTTCCATAATCTTTTCTATCACAGGTTTATACGATCATCGCTAGTAACCCCTTGAACAGCGAGGTGTCGCCCTATGCAGTGACCTTCACCTGTGGATTTTACAACATCCCTGTTATAGGCATCAGTGCCCGTGATAGCTCTTTCTCGGACAAGGTTGGTTTTATTGTAAAACTGTTCGTTATATTAAAACTCATATATTGGCTCGACATAATGAATTAAGAGGTCTCAGTTGCGGGAGACATTAAACAACTTTAGAAGCAATTCTTCATTCAATACTTGTAGAAACTCAAAAGATATTATTTTTTTAATTCATCCATTGTATTTCAGTTTGCTTTAAATATCAAGTTTGATACTTAGAACATTTTTTTCTCAAAAAATAATAAGGTAATACTTTATACATAGACTGCGAAATCAATAAATGTAATATTTTTGCAAGTTTTCTATGAATTGAAACGAACATTGAGTTTAAAATAGCTGTACTGATCATCATCGTAGCTTTCTCTCAAAATTTAATTTAAGAAAAATATCTAAAGCCTTAAAAACCCGTTTTTTTTGTCTTGTTTACGCACTTTTCATCACATTTCCTTACTTTCTCATACCCAGAACATTTACGCGACCTTCATGCGCACCGTTGCCTCGTACTCGCACCAGACAGAAGTGTGGGTCTCGATGCTCGACCACTTTGAGTTCCGATCCGTCATCTTCATCCACAGTTCGGACGCCGAGGGGCGTGCAATGCTCGGACGCTTCCAGAGCGCCGCAGAGGACCGCGAGATCAAGGTCAGGGCAAGGTTATATGCTTTTGGGGTTTGAGAATTTTGGATCTCGCAGGGTTATATCGTGAGTAATTTCAAATTCATAGTTTGCACGAATCGAGCAATCCATAAAGGTAATATGGGGTATAACCTTGACTTAAATGTTTAGTTTGTTAAGAATAATCAAAACATGAAGGTTGTTGACATCAGTAATCGCGAACACGGAGTAAACTCTGTATGAAATGATTTGTGTAGCTGCTTGCCAATGGATCATTAAACGCGTGCAGTTTATAATAATGTGTCTTCTTTATCAGATTGAAAACTTGCTGCCATTCAAGCCCGGGCTGAATTCTTATAGAGACCTTCTCCAGGACATTCCAGATTTCCGCCCACGTATTATTCTTCTCTACGCAGAGTAAGTGTTTCCACACTATTCTTGAACTGTACATTGATCTGCATTGAAATCAATTATACACATTTGTATTGGTTCCTTGGACGCTCATTGCGTTACTTTTAGTATGGAACCATTCCTAGCGCATTGTGTTACTCTATTCTATGTTTTAACGTCCGGATGCATTGATCTATTAGTATTTCATTTGAATTTTTCATAATTAGCTATATTTTTAAAGTTATGTTATCTTATTTGCCGATTATTCCTCTTTAGGAATAATACAATCATATCAAAATTTAATTTTCTTTATTGTTTACAGCGCAGTTAGTGCCCAGCAGATCTATAGGGACGCGTACGAGTTGGACATCACGGGAAAGGGCTACGCATGGATCGTCACTGAGCAGGCACTAACCACCAACGCACCCGAAGGTAAGAGAGAGACTCTGTGTGACAGTACTAATTATTATAAAATACGATATCTAAATGAGAATAAAATGTGTTAAACCACTATTTTTTGCTCGCGCCTTCGGCGCTCGCATTTATGATCCCTCATTTGAAGTTCATTGAAGACATAACCCTTGAAAGACCCTTTACATAAATCACCTTTTACATTATCGATTATCGATCCAATTATGATCCCTCATTTGAAGTTCATTGAAGACATAACCCTTGAAAGACCCTTTACATAAATCACCTTTTACATTATCGATTAGGGGAATATGATTACAAACTGCATTCAAACTTAATAAATCGCCATTGTCGATGAAGATGTCTGGACAATTCGCAACTTGATCAATTCGCACCTAAAATGATACGCGATTTTTTTTAGCTAATTCGCGATTTTCGTTTTGGACAGATTGCGTCTTTGCCCTGGGCGATTCTCGACTTTTCTTTAAATATTATCCCTAAAACAAAAGCTTATCAGTTTTAAAATCGCTCCATTTTATAAAGAATATGATATAGTGATATGATTGAACCAGTGTTCGCGGTTAACATTGACCTGTGGCCGGTAAATTTTCCATCGGACCAGTACATTGTTGAAGTTACTGGCCTGGCAGGCCAATATTAAATCTGAGAATTTATAATTTCACTACATGAGTGTTCGATAATTCACTCGCGCCTCTGGCGCTCGCATATTTTAATCATTACTTCTTTTCGTATAAGTTAGCATAGTCATCATTTGTTTTGGGGCAATATTACTGATGATGTTTTTATCACGATGGTCGGTTGGATACGGGTTACGGTGAAAAACGAAAGGGACAACTCGACCTTAGTGGTCACCAGACCCATATGCAACCGGTGTTTTAGCTGCAGAGTGTCGTTTTGGAAGACGCTCGAGCTACACCGAATGTAGATTTTGCATAACCCAATGAATATAACTCATTGAATATAACGATTACCAAAAAAAAAAAAAAATAGTTAGAGGCTTACATTCATTTACAATTTGGACAGCGCATGTGAGATTACAGACAATGGTCGCACTTGAGGCCGTTGAATTTAGAATAAGGTATTATTTTTAACGTCGGGCAAGAACGTTTTCGGCTGGGCCAGTCAATGTATGAGGTTAATGGTTCGGAGGATCAGTGTGAATTTTGACTTTTGCACGAATACTAGATCAAACTGAAATCCAGGGTTTTTTTTACATATCTTTATGGTAGATTGGTTTTTCGCGTGCGCCTTCGGCGCTCGCTTTCACTCGAAATGAAGTTTAACTTTAACAATTATGTATTTTAAAAGTAAAGTATTAAGGGTCTTTATTTAAATTCAACCCCATAAGTTCAGAAATTGACTATAAAAATCCTGGAAATCGATCCAAAAAGTCCTGGAAAAGTCCTGGAAATCGGTTCCAAAAAGTCCTGGAAAGTCCTGGAAATTGCCCATGAAAATTCTGTACGCACCCTGTTAATTAGTATGTTTCATTTCTGAAATGTTGATAATAAAATTTTACTTGGGCCTGCCATGCCACGAGATTCTATCCTCGCAACTAGCTAATCGTTCACCAATGTTTGATATAAAATAAAGCTTACGATGGTGTTCACAACTCAATAAAGGGCGCTAAACAAACACATTTTTTTATGATCTTCCAAAAGCAATTCCAGTTTATCCCTGCTTGATAAGAAGCGGTGTTTCTGCATTTTTTTTTTTTGACTTGATCAAGGATGTATTACCAAATTTGGAAAACTTTGAGCACCGCATCATCACATTTCTTTTACAGTCTAAGGCACTTGCCCATTTTATCCCCATTTCCATTTATATTCATATTTCAATAGGAGCCTTAGGCCTGCGCCAGCGTTTCGGCTCGAAGGATCGCGATGACATGCACGCTCACATGCGTGACGCCGTGGACGTTATTGCGTACACGATTCGCGACATGGTGCGCAAAAAGGACAACATGACCGAAGCGCCAAAGAACTGCAGTGACCAAGCGAGTGCGTGGACGGATGGTATTAAGCTTCTGAAGTAAGTGGGAAAAAGTCGCTTTTGATAGCATGAGTAATGAGATTGTTGAAGAAATAGCATACAAGTGATGTATGGCATCAATTTTTTTCGAGTGAGCACTCGCTGCTGGGTCGCCATCTGCTGCAAAAAAAAATATTCAAGTTATATTTGTCTTTTCGCATAAAAATATAATATTTAAAATATAAACAAAAACATGCCTAGCATATGTGTTCACATGTGTAACACGAAATTAAAACATTAAAGGCTAAACTAAGAGCGAAAAAATCTTTGTATAAATACATGTAGTCTATATATGTGAATTGTTTGTCCTTACAGGGCTCGACATTGGCGACCGAATGGTCGCCAATTGCGACTGTGAATTTGGGTTTGGCGACTGTGAAAAAAAAGTCGGTCGCCAAATTGGCGACTGTGAAATGTTCCTCTATTTTTTTTGTAATACTGTTTTTTTTATGAATGGTGACCAAAAGGTTATAGGACGGAAATATCTTGTTTGACCCATGCATGGCATTTCTCTTTCTGTCATTTTTAGATATGATATCTGATTTTATTGTCAATTTTGCACAATAAACAACATGTATTTTGCATTTCATATAACCTAAACCATAGAAACACTTCCGAGGTGCATACTAGTGGTGCACCCAAATGGTCACTGGTAACGATTGCAGAGTAAGTATTGTATATAATCAATCTACCTTCACAATTGCTTGAATCAAGAGCCGTAGATCTACAATACTAACTTGGCAAGAAGGCTAACGTAGCATGGGACCGATGGTTAGCGGTATATTTAACCGGCAGGGATTTATCTACCTGTGCGACTGTGGAAAATGTCGCACAATTTTACCAAATGTCGCACAACTTTTGGCCCGAATGCGCCCGTCCTGTCGCACAGTTTTTGACGAAATGCGCCCATCGTGTCTTGTATTCTTTTAATGTGCACATTTGTCCGTGTTTAAGTTTATTATGATAAAATGGTCGGTCATGGATTTAATGATTGCAGTGTTGTTGATTTATTAGTCCCCCGTCCGCCGCGTAGCGCGGTAGCGGGGCACTATTGGATCCGGGTCCGTCCGTCTGTGTGTCTGTCTGTCCAAAATTGGGGTCGTACGACTTGGTCAAAAATGAGGAATTTCAACACAATTTGGAGTTTGCTATTCCGCGACCGAACTCCACAACTACGGGGCAGAATAGAATAGAACTTTCTACAATGAAAGAATTTATATTGAAGCTGTGCACCTGGGAATTGGTTTCGTCGTGCGACCAAAATTGGGGTCGTGCGACTTGGTCAAAAATGAGGAATTTCAACACAATTTGGAGTTTGCTATTCCGCGACCGAACTCCACATCTACTGGCCTTCGAATGAAATAGTCGAGTATGTTTCGTTATAAGCCAGGGACCATTGTTACCTACAAAGCCCCATACGAAACGAATTCACTTTCGAAGTAGCCTTAAAAAAAGTTGACGCAAGTCTGTACCTGGATGGTATGATGATGTACAATATGACAAAAGGTAGTCATGAATCACAAAAAACGTATTAGAGACTCTATATATCCATGAAATTTTCAAGGTTTTTGGTCCTTTTTTATCATTGTATTTTTATTTTTTGCTATAGAACGTCTATTTTTGTTCTTAGACACGTATATATGACTGACCAATCAGATTAAACCAATGAAAGATATAATATATAAAAAGTTCAAAATTGTCGCAAAACTTTTTTCACTGTCGCACACTTTTAAAAAATGTCGCACTAATATCATTCGAAATGCGCCCGCTGTCGCACACCAAAAAATTTGTAGATAAATCCCTGTTTAACCGACAGCAGTTTTCTTCAGATCCTTAATCTGGGGAGGGGGGAGTGCTGAGGGCCAGAAGCATTGGTCTTGAAATAGTTTTTTGGCATTTTCCAACCACTGTTTCTTAAATTTTCAGATTAAATTACAATTAGATTAGAAACATTAGGAGAAATATCACAGGGAAAAAGAAATAAGCTTCGACAAATGTTTAGGGACATAATGTCACACTAATAAAGGTGAAAACTCGTTTTTTATGTGTGTTTTTAAATGTTTTATGACACAAAAATCTGGCGACTGTGAAATCTGGTTTGGCGACTGTGAAATCACCTCGGTCGCCAAAATGGCGACTGTGAATTTTCGCATTTGTCGAGCCCTGTCCTTATGTTAAATCATTTAATTTTCGAACTGCATAGAAATCAATAAACAGTTATATTTTATTGTATAAAATATTTAACTGGTTTGGTTTTGATTTCAGCAAGTTGAAAAACCAGGAGCTCGAAGGTGAGACGGGGTCACTTGCCTTCGACAGCGCGGGCGATCGTACTAATGTGGTCTATGATATCATCAATGTGCGCATGTCGCATCTGTCTTCAAGGGGCCACGCCTTTGAGTCGATGAAAGTAGGCAACTACACTGCATCCAAGGTACGCTTTTGCATTTGAATAGATAAGGTGATTTATAATGAAGTAATATTTATATTGATAATGATATACATGTATCAAATCGGTAGGTGTTAACAGTTATTCTTTCGAACGAAAAATATTTTAAATGAATATAGGAGAAATCGAAACAGATTATCATGGGGAATTCTCGCATATCTTTGAAAACTTACACCAAATTCTCCATAAACACTCATTTGTTTTCCTTTATCATTCTGACTTTTAAAACCAAAGTGAAAGTCGAAAGGATAGTACGTAATATATCAGCGAGAGTCTCCGCTAACTCTTTCTTATGTGTTACAGGGTCGCGAGCCCATAGGTGTTATTGATGACGGCAAGGACAGCGACAGCAACGGAAGTCTCATTTGGCCAGGAAAGGTCAAGGAGAAACCGCACCATATCAAGTTCAAGCGCCATCTAAGGGTAAGCGCTCAGTCTTTCAATAGGTTCACGTATAAGCAAATAGGTTTGAAGTGCCATTTAAGGTAAAATTATATCAAGCTAGAACTAAGAGCAGAACAGATTTGTCTTTTCTTGAATTTCATTGGTATATTTTTTCCAAATGCCTATTTATCTACTAGTATGCTTGAATTATATTTCAATTGAGAGATCTGATTTTATATGTAGGAATATATATGTCCTAGCTTGGCAAACTGATAAGAAATAGTTTATATCTGTTCTAGATATGGGAGGGGGTTGATACAGAATATATCCCATATCACATTATATATCGATTTCAACAAATAATGTTACCGACTTCGTTTTATTAGGTGGTGACCATTGAAGAAAAGCCATTTGTGCGCACGAGACCAAAAGTGGGCGATTGCGCACTAGAACAAGAAGAACCCTGTCCACGAAATGTGTCAGGTCGGCTCATTTTTACATTGATGTTTCATATTCATTTCCTAAGTGCATTTGGTTCATGTGTCATTAAAGTTGTATTGCATTTTTGGTACCATTATAAGTTAAACATGATGTTGGATTTTATACAAATTAAGGAAATATTTGCATTTAGGGTGCGTCTAGAATCATTGAATCATATTTTTCGCTTTTTATGACAGGTAAAATGGAGGAGTATTGTTGTTCTGGCTACGCGATTGATTTACTTATTGAACTAGCAAAAAAGGAAGAATTCACATATGACTTGCATCTGAGCTCGGAAAAGACCTTCGGCAGTCATGAATATGTGAGTGTCTCTTAACCTTTTCTTGGCAAAATACTTTATCACTGAGTACAATTCAACGAGTATAATTGCACGATTTAAATTTTGACTTACCTGGATATAGAGCCTGATATCGATACCATGTTCTGCATTAGGCCATTGCCCATGTCAATTCATGCCTGATGTTTAATGAACTGTCTGTATTTATATGAAATTGCATTCAAAACCGCGTCTGGCTTTCAATCAATATAGATCTAACCAAATTCATTATTT
>LQRL01057376.1:19047-37191 GCA_001703475.1 Hydroides elegans
GAGAGAGAGAGAGAAATAGGAAGAGAGAGTCAGGGAGAAAGAGGTATATTGTAGGATAATAAATAAAGAGCGATTAGCTATTAGGGGAGTACAATTGTAAATTAGGAGGGAGGAAGGGGGAGTTTGATTGGAATCGGAGAGATTATGCCGAATTTAGATCAATTTGCACATGAGGAGAATTATTTGGATGTTTGTGTGGGGAACATTTTAAAAGAAAATTCAAACACTTTTTCCATTCTGCTTATTTTCATTATCGTAATATAATGTTAAATGTAAACAGTTGTTTCGATAAGTTGAGTATAAATGTGTCATTATATGGTAATGTTAGAAAATGCGAATGTGTTGTCTTGTGCTATTTCGTCTTAAAATGGTTCAGTTTGATTATTACGTGTTCTTATTATGTCTTCATTATTATGTATTCATTTATTTTATATTTTACGTTACATGGAAAAGAAATGTATTTAAGTATTCAGTTTCATAGCAGTATTAGTTCATTTATTGATAATATTTTGACAATATTGCAAAACGTAAAATTAAGCGGCATGTTATACCATATACAGAAAAATAGATACTTAGTTTTCACTCTTTGATTGCAAAAATGCGTATGCCGTTTCTCTTTCATTTTTTTTTGAACATCTTGCATTTTTGATATTTAAGCCTTAAACTTGTTCATCCAACTTTCCCACTGTACAATACTTTCCAATTTGTACAAAGGTAACATTTGATTAAAGCCGAAAAGCATCTTGTTTTTCTTCTTACTAGAAATTGTGTTTCATTCTTTCAATATATTTTTCCTTGGATTTTTGACTTAATTGTTTCCAGAAAAAGAAAATTCTCCGCGATTCATGGGCTTATCTGAGAAAGTACAAGGAGTATTTTCAAGTTCCTACAGATGGTATTTTTTTAATGTTTTCTCATCAAAAGTACACTTCCTAAACATAATATGTATATATTTTAATGCAAAATAATTGATCTTCAAAATGTATGCCAGCATGTTATACTGTCTTGTAGTTTAGTGAACTAAAGTTGATACAGTAAATACTTTATTATCCCCCGTGAAAACGAGGGGATATAGGGTTGAGCTTGTCCGTCTGTCCGTCTGTCTGTCCGTCCGTCTGTCCGTCCGTCTGTCTGTCTGTCTGTCCCGCTTGATATAGGGTACTTTGTGCACGCGAGTTTGGTATGAAGGAGTTGAGTTAGAGCTTTCAAATTTTATACACGCATAAACCAAGCTCTGAAGTCGTGCCTCGTCAAGGTTTTATCTCGATCGGTTGAAAATTGTCGATTCTGGAGCACTTTAAAAATGGTCGATTTTAAACTTTTTTTCAGATGCAAAGAACTTTGTGCAGGCGAGTTTGGTCTTAAGCAATTGAGATAGAGCTTTCAAATTTGTTACACGTATACACCAAGGTCTGAGGTCGTGCCTCGTCAAGGTTTTATCTCGATCGGTTGAAAATTGTCGATTCCGGAGCACTTTAAAAAATTGTCGATTTTAAACTTTTTTTTCAGATGCCAAGCACTTTGTGCAGGCGAGTTTGGTCTGAAGCGATTGAGCTAGAGCTTTCAAATTTTATATACATATAAAGCAAGGTCTGACGTCGTGCCTCGTCAAAATTGTATCTCGATCGGTTGATAATTGTCGATTCTGGAGCACTTTAAAAATTGTCGATTTTAATCATTTTTACAGATGCCAAGTACTTTGTGCAGGCGAGTTTGGTATGAAGCAATTAAGCTAGACCTTTTAAATTTTATTTTCGTATAAACCGAGGTCTGAAGTCGTGCCTCCTTAAGGTTTTATCTGGATCGGTTGAAAATTGTCGATTCTGGAACACTTTGAAAATTGTCGATTTCAACATTTTCACCCGATGTTAAGTACATTGTGCACGCGAGTTTGGTATGAAGGAATTGAGCGAGAGATTTTTAATTTAATACACATATAAACCAAGGTCTGAAGTCGTGCCTCGTCATGATATCATCGCGATCGGTTGAAAATAAATTTTGGAGCACTTTAAAAAGTAGCGAACAGTTCATATTCAGATGAGGAAATGTGGGTGATAATATAAGATATCATCATTTAAGTACGTGGTATGTGCTTATATAAGCAAACATGCTTATATATGCATATTATTTTTTAGATAAGTGAAATGATATTCTTTCTTCACTTGTCTCGTCAGCTACCATCCAAAAACATTTTGCGTGTGATTTTATAAGCAATCATGCTTCATGACTTACATAGCAAATATGCTTATATAAACACGATTACTTTTGTAAGCCGATTCCAAATGCACCAGGCTCCCCAGATAGGTGTTAACACATCTCTATTAATTTGCTGATTAATATGCTAATATAAGCATGATTGCTTATAAATATGCATTTAAGCATGATATAAGCATGATTGCTTATAAATATGCATTTATAAGCAATCATGCTTATATCAGCATATTAATCAGCAAATTAATAGAGATGTGTTAACACCTATCTGGGGAGCCTGGTGCATTTGGAATTGGCTTACAAAAGTAATCGTGCTTATATAAGCATATTTGCTATGTAAGGTAAATGATATATTTGTTTCACTGGCCTTGTCAGCTGCGTCTCTAAAGTATCTTGGATGTGCTTATATAAGCAAAATTTAATGTAATAAAATTATCTTTTTACTTCACTGGCCGTGTCAGTTGCCTCTCAAAAGCATTTTGGATGTGCTATATGAGCTCGTGCTTATAAAAGCAGATTTTCTTTAATTTATAAATTGAGGATTCTTTTGCCAACTGGTCTCGTCAGTTCAAAACATGTCTTCAGAAAGAAGTAAGTGATGATGCAAGATGTTACTCTGTTTTTCTTTCATCACATGATCTTGTTTATTCGCAAAATAGATCGTCATTTCCAAGGTTAATTTTAGTAAAAAACTGACCATCCTGCATATACGAATTGTTGAAGTTCACGGGGGATCCAAGGTCACTGACCTTCTAGTTATACTTTTACCTAAGTTATTATATCTTTATTGTATATAGTACAAACATATTGAAGTTATCGAATCGTGTATTCTCAGTAATTGTTTTATCGTGTTTCTTTATGTATTTGTTTCTGCTTTATTGTGCAATGTCTATAAATGTTCTATTTCACAATTTCGTTTACTCTGACCGTGTGCTCTTTTGCATGGAAATGCTCTTAAATATATATATGAAGCACCACTGTTGGCTTTTACAAAATCGAGACCTGTTGCATAACTAAGTATGGCAAGATAAGTATCCTTCTATGCGGGGTTTATAGTAACGAACTACTTTTATGTGTGTTCGCCCGTCAGTACTTCCGTGCGTTCCTTTGTGATATTTCTTATGTGAATAAGACCTTTCGTAAGAGAATCAGTTATTTTAAAAAGATCACCTGCATAGTACAGTAACTGTCATCGCTATAGTCAAAGAAATAACTGCACTCAGAAAACTATACGAAAATATGACAAATCTATAGCCCCTGCATTTAGAGCTTATACAAAATGCACTAAACCAGCTGAACAAGTCGTAGACCATATCTAGATTGTCACCACACGCCCTGCTTAGTATTTATATATATAGCGCCCTTATATTTCCCTAAAACACGCACAACATAAATAAACCATTACTAAAAAATTCATAAAATCCCATTTGCAGAAACGCCGGACGCTTCGCCACACGCTGCTGCAACAGCAAATGGAGCGCGGGGGCGGAGGGACGGGCACACCCCTGATGACCAATGGCGACAGTCCCGCCAAAATGGTCTCTATGGCAACCATGCGTAACCGCCAACCAACCACTGGGGGCGGTTGTGGCTACCAGGCGTTGCCAACCAATGCTGTGGGTGCGGGGCCCTACCAGCGGTCGGGATCGTCAGGAGGGGTTGGGGTGTCGGCGCCGAGTGGTTACCAGCCGGTTGCTACGCATGCGTCGTCACCAAGGGCAACGCCGTCGCCTGCTAAGCAACCGCTCATGGAGAAGCATGGTCATGTGTAAAAAAGGGCGAGCGCGAAAGGGGCTGTATCCATTTGGGTCCGCTGCAATCTCCATTATCCTGTTTGGTCTCCTTAAGGCTCTCCATTTTATAGGGCATAATTGACTATATTGCCCGTTGTTGTTGTTTTTTTTTTGTAGTCTTAGCGGGACAGTATAGGATATGAGAAGCAAATGATTACGAAAAGGTTGAAACGTCGCGTGACAATTATGTGCAATTCACTATATAGTGCAATGTTGTTTTGTTAATTCGATGGTTGAATAAAGGGTTGAAAGCAACTGCGGTTGTATGAAGTATATTTATATGAATTTATATATATATTTAATGACCATTGATTGTTTAATTGAATTATTAAAGCTTGTTCAGTGTTGTGAGGCTATAGTCATTATATATTTGACGGTATGTATTCATTTGTAATCATTATATATATTTATACTTCTCTGCATATTTTTTCTTACATGAAACATAGCAGGCAAAACTGTTCCAGATCATCAGCAATCCAATTTTGTTCTTTGCCTCTTTCAAAACCAAATTATTTGTACAGATTTGGTCCCTTTTTTTTATATCATGGGTTTTTTTATAGTGTAAATCGCGAAATAATTATTTAAATTAATTATAAAGTGTATTCTATTTATAATGTTTGAAATAAAAATATGGTTATTGTCGTAGTATTATGGTCAAAACGGATACTAATGGTAAAATGTCTCATTATTTAATTAGACCAATGTCCTCCATTGCTGATATTAAGTACTGCAGATACAAATGATTACTTTGAAATTGATACTGGCTCTGTATATTATCTTTTCATTTCAAATTTATGAATCCTTAATTGTTGTTTCTTTGTTGCCAAGCAAATAATTAAATTGATATTAAACTGCTAAATAATGTAGACTACGTTCATGAAAAATAGTGCTTCCAATCCCTTAATTGTTATTATTTTTCTGTCGGATGCTCTTTACTTTTAACTGTTGATTCAATCTTATGTCTCTCAAAACGGTCAATCGTTATAAGATTTAAAGGATAGGACTATCGTTAGATAACAAATTATAAACCTTTCTAGAAAATGAAAAGAGAAAAAAACATATTGGCTCTTTATTTTTCTGATTAAATTCAACGGCAACTTTGACCAAGAAGTTTATAACTGTTATTCATGCTTCGACGCAAGGCCAAGGATGTCATGCTTGGCTGAAAATAATATTTTGGTTTAAGATTTTCTGTTGCGTTTTTCCCTTTATTTTATTTTTTACTATTTTATATTTTCTGTTTGTTATGATCTCTTTGCCAGGCATTTTCAGATGTCAGTTTGTGTAAAAAAGCAAGATATTGCTTAGGCTATTGTCCCATTTCTAGTCTTTCATTTTCTTTTTACATTTTACACCAATCATGTTAAAGCTACGCATCTCTTAGATGAATCTCATGGTGTCTCATTTAAGTCTAGACTCTATAGACTACGAGTCTATCTTTGTCACTCGTTTATTTTACACCGCAATTCTCTGTATGATCTCTAGTCATCTCGCCTCATCCTTTATTTTGTGTTTATTTATATATTTCGCTCTTTATATATTATTATGTTAGCATATATACATTTTGCATATGTTTCTCAGTAAAGTTGTTGCATTAATGACCCCTAGCTTGTATACACTTGATATATATATAATTTAGTATTTGAATGATGTAATCGCTGTAGCAATATCACAATTTCAATGGATTTTAAAGTTTTAACATTAAAATGAATCAAATTAACAGATATACATGTACACTAAGTCAGACAGTAGTATTTATATTGTATATTAATATTTTGGAATTAATTAATCAATTAGCCTAATCTTAATTATTTGATATACATGTAATTAAAAAATATGATTTAAATGAGAAACACCAATAAACCTGATAAATGAATTATTAAGCGTTTATATTTCTTTCCGTTGTCAATTTCGATTAAGTTCTGTCTGACTGTGGCACGCAGTACATAAAAAGAGAAAAAAGTTTGCCATCTACTTTTCAACGAATAGAGAATAACCAATGGCTCTGATTCAGAATGAGAAATATGGATTTGAATTTTGTTCTGACCTAACCTGAAATATTAGGCGTACGTTACATTTATATTTAATTAAGATAGAGTCGTGATAACTGTTTATGGACGAAATAGTTTGGTTGACAAAGCGTGTATTAAACATTATTTTTGTTAACTAAGGCTATTTTTTCTCCAAATTTGCCAATTTAGAATACATTTTTCATTATGAGTTGAAAGTATCATAATGCCTAACTTACAGTATTTTTTATTTGAACGTCCTTAAGGATATATAATTAAATATCAATGAACTCGCTTGAGGTTATATTTTAATTCGCCACAGTTACATGATATGCTTTCTTATTAAATAGATTTTATTCAACCAACATAATTCTAATTGTTTACAATGCTATCAAATATAGTTCATGAAAAAAGGTGAAATTCGCAATGCAAATAATTACACGTACGATTACCTATAAAAACAAATATTTTTTTCCAACCCATCAAATTCAAACTGTTAGATTTGAAGGATAAACGTATTGTCTTAGGGCACATGCTCTTTTTTGGATGAGTTATTTATTGAAAGCAAATCGATGCTAGAATGTTTGCCGTGTCGAATTTCTGTTTGAGGCCAAATAGTATTTTTATAGACTCCGAGGGTTCAGTTCAAGATTTACAAACATCTTGAGACAATAGTGAATAAATACAGGTTTAAAGAAAAGGAGAAAAAAAAACTTTGTTATCGACACTGAAATGGATCTTTAAAACACATATTTTCAACCTGTTCATGTAGCTCGAAGGTGTATTGGATCAGGATTTGGTACACTTTTATATTCTCATAACTGAAATCACTATGCTATTTTCTTTTATTTTAGGACATTTGAACTTCTTAAACGGGGGGTTGAGCGTAAACCTATCTCCCAAACATGTTTATAAGTTTGTTCTGTCTTCCACAATTTTCAGAAACGCCCATATTCCGTGGCCATTTGACGCAAATATATCATTGATAGGTATAAGCTCTTGTCATATTTGATGCGAGTCAACGTAAGGTAACAATGAAATAGAAAGTGGTCAAAGCAGCTTGTTTAATTATCAGTTTACAGTTTTCTATTATGATCAAAATACTTGGGTTATGTATAAATTCATTTAAACTTAACTTATTTTGACCCTCCATTCACGATGATTTCTTAAAGCATCGATCCAATGCTCCATGTTTGACGGGCTATTCTTCAATGACGCTCGAAGCATAAGCATGTTATTGTTTCAAATAGCGTATTGTGCAACTAAATTGGGTCATAAAGACCTTTGCTTTTGTTGACCAAATCCACTAAAATGTGTAATGGCAAAATATGAAATAGTTATAATATATAGTTATAATAAAGACTTGATATATAAAGGACGTATTTTATATTCTATTCAACGTAATCAGTGACGCATTTGCCTGTCTTGAAGGCGTATACTACGTTTTGCTTTTCCCTTCGCATTTTCCCATATTTTAATAGCCCGGTATACACGACATTGTGTCTATTATCCCGTCGATTTCTTTCATATATACAGTAACTATTGCAGTATCAGGACTATTGAGCAAGTAGGTAACTTATTTCAAAATTTGTTTTAAACATTATTTTTGCATTTTAGTTATCTCATTTAAAAAAAAAAAACATTATACTAAGTAGTTATTTGTTGAACCAAAACTAAATTGGCTTCAACCTGAAATCTCGCATATCAAGTTATGTAAATAAAATATTGTTGGATTTGGCTACAAGGTAGTTCAAAGCTGGATTGAATTAAGTTTGAATGTGAGTAAAATAAGTTCATTTGGACGTCATCAACCTTCAGCGTTTTGAAGCTGTGTTTTATTTGCGTGGCCGCAACCTTACAACAATTGATATATATGTACAAACCATTGAATTCATTTGGGAACACCTTCTAAAATAAAGCGAAGTTTTGTTGTTTAAGATCAAGGCAGACAAAAAATGAACATATATTTTTATATAACAACCTTACAGGTGTTTCATCCGGCTTGACACTCATGCAGTCACTCAACTTTCTTATGATTCTAAACAAAAAACTCTTCGTTGGGCTTTTACATTGAGTGTATTTAACAGAGTCAACATAACCTTTCACACTTTTACGACAATTTTGCTAATTGAATCTTCATATCTATGTATCGTACATAAATGAATCCCGAGCACTTGATATCAAGGACATTGGAAGGAGACCTTGTGATATTTGAATGGTCATGAAATCATGCGGAATCCCCTTTTGCTATGATCTGAGGGACACCAATCCATATTATATGTATATGATATAGATCTACATGTATATAAAGGAAGACAACTTGGTGTCGAAATCCGATATAAGTTCATAACGAGTTGGGTCTAACGTAAGTGAGAGTAATTTACCAGGGATTTATTTGAGTAGAACAGAGCCAGCTAAGCTTGGTGCCAAAGGGTAAGATACACGGGATGAGTGGTGAGCTAAGATTGATATAAGTTTAAATAAGGGTAGAATAGTGAGGCATACACGAGTACCATTGAAGTAACATTGAAATACAAAATCGACAAAATTTCAAAATATTAGAGAAATATTTAGAATTGAGGTCTTTATTTATAACCGAATAAAATTGTATGTGATAAGATTCAGGGAAAACATAAAACAGGATCCATTTTTTTCCACACAAGATGCACTAAAAAGACCACTTTATTAATAAACATGCAACTGAAATTTCTGAATTCCTTTATGATTCAGCTGATATTCGTATTATCGTGCTCATAAACATTTCGCAATTTTCAAGTTGTAAACAAATTTAGTAAACAAGTTTTATTTTTACGGGCGCTCAGTCGTTTTTGTGAATATAGAGTGCCCCCGGCAATCCTTGTCGAGTTAGTTAATGACGGCCGTTTCAGAATGAAAGATGAGGTGAATTATATTGTTACTTCTCGAGTGTCTTACATAAACAGATCATTTAAGCTATACATAGAAAACACACTAAATAAGTGCTTTATCATAACCATCTAAGACATTTATTCACTAATATATCTATTGTTGGATAGACAAAGGTCAGAATACGCGGCCAAAGAACCCGCCTAATTTACTTTACATGGATTTCCATTTTGCAATCATTGTGATTTACGAGATCAAACACATATCAGGCTTTAAATAATTTATTAGAGAAAATGTATCTATCCAGATAATTAATTTGTATTAAGCTTCTAAGGTAGAAAATCATGTGTACTAAATAGGAACGTGATTGTCAAGAAATTGGGATAAAACTTTTAACAAAATATCACGAATTGTATGGATAAATTATCAATAGAAAAATATATTAAAATCTTATTTTTGGGAACGTTAATATAAAATAGAAGTATTAATTATTAATTGCTGACCTTAAAGTTAATGTTTATAATGGATATGAAAACAAAAATATGATCAAAACGAGTCAACATATACATGTAAATTCCGGACGCGACGCAAGGCTAATTATTGCATTTTTTTCCGTAATTAAACAAGGTCTCTTTTTAGAGTATACAAAAACGTTTTAGTGGCGGTTATTCGATTGTAAAAAAAAAGAGTGGAAGTAAAGTGATACGTGAACAAAGAAGAAACAAACTGGGGCTATAAAGGAATCTTTGCGCAAATAGACTCAGTCGCAAAGAGAGAAATCGCAGATCATTTACTCAGGTTCGTGTCAACAGAGCCTGGTATCCTTTAATAGCCACTTATTCAATAACTTAACTCCATTATGCTAATATCCACAAACCTAACAATGTCAGCAACTTCTGATACATGCTATTAACACCTATTTATAGACAGACGCGGACCTCTAAGGGACCACATCCTACAGGATATGGGTATAACATGGACGTCTTACTCACCCTAAGTGAGCGCTGAATGTATAAAGGAAGTGCGGCGATCGAAATATCGGGATATTTGGAATACATAGCATTGAACAAAATCTGGATGAATTAATTACGAATATTAAGTACGTTACGTGTCTTTAAGCTTATCATTAACGATGAAAAATCACTCTTGAAGTGCGGTATAGTAAGTATAATCCTGTTAAATGAAAGATAGTATCTAGAGTACATTCCCTCTATCATATCAGCTTCTTAGCGATACAATATCGCGAAGTCGAAAAAACTTCAATCACATCTAATCTCGCGCCAGTTTATAATTGAATAAATGCTTGATGACTTTCCTATTTACAGTAGTGCGTTAAGTGGCCGACTAAATAAGACGCAAAACTGATATTAGTGATAGCTAGATAGGGATAGATAGACATAATCAATCAATAGCTCGCGAGATGACAATATTAAACGGTTTCTTATCTCAGTCCACACTCCATAACACTGAACTTCGAGGTTGCATGGGAAAGTAGTTAAAACATTGGCGACGCCGTGCAACAGAGGTGTTTTATGATCACACTTCATATGGAACAAACCTCTGAATTGTTTGTGATGTAATTAGCAAATGTTACTACGGTTCCCTATTTTTTTGGTGGTAAAGGCTATGAGGAGTTAATAAAATATCGTTTACAATACATGGGTAGGTTGTTAAGCAGATAATATGGACTAGATTCAACGCCACTTATGGGTCATTCAAGTAGAGTGGATCTAAACTACCCAGTATGAAGTTTAATGTTTATTTCAAAACATGGGTGTATGATTTATTTGAAAACAAAATAGGGAAAACTTTATAGGCTATATTATTTTTAGATATTCATTATTCTTTATACATGTATATTAATAAATATATTACTTTATTCCAGCAACGATTGCGAAATAACTGAATAAGGATAGATTTGTTCCTCAAGAATTACTAAAACAAGTGATTGGAAATACTTCAATTATGGATATACCAGATAATGTGTGGGTAGCTCACCAAAACATAGGGAGCTTTGTTTAACATATAGGTCCTACAGCAGTGTCGGACATTAACAATAAAAACTGTTCGTAACATGCTACTAGCTACTCCAGTAGCCTTAAAACACTGATTCACAACCACCACCATACAGTCGTTGACAGGCTCAGCATCAAAAGGGGTGTCACGAGACACAATTCCGCTCCAAAAGGAGTGTTTAACTGGAGTGACGCTAAAACTCTAGTTTGAACAATACGCCATGAACAATACGTTACTCTACTCAGCCAAAGAGCTGACGACGTTGCGCGCAAACAAAAAGGCGCAACGCCAGCTCGATCTCACGCATCGTCAGCTCGATCAAGAACGTAGCTACGTAAGCAGCGACTGGAATCGGCGCATGCGTGTATTCGTGTCGCAAAAGACGAAACATATGCCCAAGGGTTGGAGTCATACGCAGCATACAAGGCCCAGTACGGCGGTGGGTGGGTCGTCGCCACTTGCATTTACCACAGGGGTGAGTTAGCGGAATAGCGTCTTTTATCATCAGAGTCTTAAGTACTATTCAGATTTTCGTAGGTTTTACTATGACGATTCTGATACGATTTGATAATACACTGATTTTCTGATACGTTTATAGTCCATATTGGCTGCGAATCTCTGAAGGAGGTGCTTTCACACAGTCTGAGCGATTTGACAGCTAGACGCGATTTTTCGCCGTTTTTTGTTTTCTTGGCAACAAAAAATCTGTCTGTTCCTAGCCATAAATAATGCTAGCCAACTTCAAAACCTCTCCGAGTGTAGAACGTTTTCATTGTTCAAATGGACAACTAAATCGCTTCGTAATAATAATTCTTATTTTCCCACTTCTGTATCGAATTAATCATGAAATCTGTCGGCAATCAGATTAAACGAGCGTCAGATATAAATAAAATTACGAATATGTACAAGAATCTAGAGAGTAATTTATAAAGAATATTATATTGTGACCATTTGTCTGGGTTCGGGGGTTAACACATGAAATCAAATATCAGTTATATCGCAAGCCCAATATTATATATAGATCATATTTCTGATTCATGATGCAACTAACAAGCTTCTCTAAGTATCGGTAAATATTGTCTTAGCTACTAGTGCAACACACATGCCCTTGTACTCTTTTTATGAACCCATTATTGGGTCAATCTGTCCAATAACCATTCATCAAATCATTAGCTGAGATTTTGATTAACAATCATTAAAACATTTTAAGAACGTAAAGTGTCATTTTTAAGTTTATAGAACGTTGAAAGTGTCGAATGACATCTTCAAGCGTAGGCTAAGTGAAAACAGCACGTCAAAACATAAGAACGGTATCCATTCTTGAAAATAACACAAGAGGCTTACACTGTAACAGGGAATTACCCGATAAATCTTGCTTAGACTAAGCTGGTGGTATCGTACCTGGATTAAAGTTTTAACATGAAAACCGTAAAAAATGCTTTGACGCATTCAAGTAGAATTTGACTACTCGTAAAGATGTTTTAATCAAAAATCCCTTCTGCACATTTTATCCATCTTATAACCAGTTTAATGCAGTTGATGTGCGTTTATGGCGTTTGAACCATCTTTAATCTGACGAAATAAATAAACATTTATATAACCAATCAAAATGACATTGTTGAACATATAAGCAATCATACATTTTATGAGCATTCAAAAGCGAAATTTGCCGAATATCACAGCCTTACGTTTTCTAGCGATACCACATAAAAACCATTGAACCCTATTTTTACAGAGACTAACGGGAGACTACGGCGCCCCTGTACTCCGCAATTCCAAAGTCCCTCGCACCTGGCAACTACAGGCCTGCTACGTGAAAATGGCCGACGGAAAAATGCTTCCGCGTTCGCCCGAACAAGTCATGAAGGAACGCATGCGCGACCAACCCAGTAACCGAAATCCAAAGCGCCCGTCCACCGCGCCCACTAAACGCTTCGGTGCCCCGCGACCGCCCCGTTCAGCCACCTGCCCACGTAAACCGAGCTTCCTTGTGACGCAATTGGAAATGGAGGATAGTTTATTAAGGATTGACGATGAGGTGTTTGATCGATCGTCACATGACTGTAATAGTAGCATGAATAATAGTTTGCTACATGCGTCGTTTGAGCAAAGACCCTTTTCTGCCATGAACGGTGTGAATACGCCTAGTAGGCCGCCGTCAGGACAACAAGTATTAAGACCGAAATCCAATACGTTAGGGTTAAGGAAATCGCGAATATCGAATAGGTAATGGTGATGTAAGCTAGTGACTATTGCTAATTTAGTGCATAGTTAATGTACAAAATTAAAGCCTATAATGACTAGCAGCTGTGGACTCACTTTATGAGCAGCTTCAGAATAAACAATGTTATACATTTTGCGCAAAGTCACAATGGCAAAGTTTTGGTTAAAACGAACACCAATTTGAGCGGTACTCATGCAAATGCATAATAACACTGTCCACCATTTTGGAGACCGACCAGAATGATATGTCTGATCGAATCACCGTTCTAATTTGACAATATTAGTGCTACAGTAAATATTGTGGTTAATCAGAACATTTCGATTGGTACAATTTAAAAAAATGTAAAATGTATATCATAGGATTTTATATAGGTAACCATATGAGTTTTGACAGAACGCATATGTGGTTTGAAGTGATACGTTAACTAGATAAATATGTATGAAGTCTATGTACTTGAAAATGCTTAAGACATTGAATCTCATAGGCATCGACTATTTAATCGTATTTCTTTGCATTGTCATTGACGTAGAGTTAGCTTTAGCTCGTAAAATTTACTTAAAGTTCGATCTCAAATGGTGTGTTACTTTTATTACCCATTAAAGGATTTTCTAAATTATGTGGTTCGCACTAAACTGTGTTTATGTATTTTTTACGGATCTGGATTGCAGGGTTATCTATATTCTGAATTATTTTTTTTTTTTCGAATTAAAGAAGAAATCCATATGATATATGTCAAACATCCACTCCTCCAATAAAACATATTGTAAAGTCAAGTACACAATATGTCTATCTGATAATCAGATCATAAACATGTAGGCATACATACACTTTTACAGACACAAAATAGCTCTACTTGAAAATCCAGAAAAATGACTTTTTTTCGACCAGACCTTTTCGTATCAGAAAGAAGCCTTGTCTACCCTCGATACTTAAAACGAAAGCATAGTTCGTTAAGAAACACGAAAACTATATAGTATTATAACGTTGATCCATTTACCTTGAATATTATCATTATAACCGCATAAAATCCTCCCGGCTGTTGTTTCTATCACTCCTATAGTTCTCGATATGACAAAGATTTTAATTATTTGCTTAAGTGAACAAAGAATGATTTCTCCTTAATACCCCTTGAAAAATTGTACTTTCAGAAAAAGAGTTAATGACCTTTGATAGAAAATAAAAGAGTAATACGAATAACAATAAGTATATTTAAATGTGTTTTACGCACTCTTTTGCAAAACTACGGTCAAATCATTACTTGAAATTGCAAAATATTTACTTTTGTTTCATATGAACTTTATCACAAAGCATGTTTAGTTACCATTTTATTGACAAGTAAATAAGTATCAAAACACTATGATTTGGTCATTTATTTATTCATATTTTGCAGCTTGTATGAATTGATAGTACATGTATATTTTATTGTATGGCGTTTTCTTTCTATTACCATTCATTCACATGTCTTAACACCATTAAACCCTCATTAAGCCATGTTGGAGCTAATTACAATGGAGGATCACTAACTCTTATGCATAAAGTTCTTTATCAAAATATCAAATCATTTAAGAATGATATATCCACACATTTATTAATGAAAGAGTCATACCGTCTGACTAGAGAAATAGTCGAGAGCTAAACTACATTATCTAAGACTTTATTATCTACATATTCATTGGCATTTAATGCTTTCCATAACATTTTCTTCCTAAAAACGAATAATCTCACTCACTCAACAAAATATACATATAGGCCTATATCTTACTACTGGCTGTGGTGCAACAATTTTATAGATGCAAAGTGGTAGAACTGCTTTTTATTCAGGTCATAAAGGTGTATTTTATTTATACAGTCGCATGACCTGGATTAAAAACTAAATAAGGCATTAGAATATTTGATCAAGTCTGTCTTAATACTTATAAATGCAATCAATTTGGAACCATGCGTTAACCAATTAGTCACTTTAAAGCATAACAATATAGCGAAAAACCTCCTTTGAAAACAAGATATAGCAACACCTCGTTATAAAATTTTAGCACGCCTACATCATGTTATATCAATATAGGACAATCATATTCCAATATCATCCAGAAAGGTTTATGACTTAAAACTTAAAATACGGACATCCTTAAACAAACAATTTTCGCAAATCAAAATATACAACGTTTTTATCAACAACTCAATGAGACTGGTCATCAAAATGAAAAGTGGCATTTTCGAAGTAATACACACGTCAATAACTACTACTTTTTAGGTTTCAACAATTCCTGCGACTTGTCCACCAAATCATTCACGGTCGCATTGACCACATTAAACACATGCTGCGCCACTGCATTTCCTTGCTTCAAAACCACTTTGAGCGTCGTATTTATCTCTCTGATGTAGTCACGTGACATCGCTGTGGCCTGTTTGCAAAAGGCGTCGTTGGTGTTGTTTGAGCAGTAGAAGTACATGCCGGTTAAGACGGCGGCAAGGCCTATGAGGAAGGCAAGGAAAACACCACAGCAGCCAAACCCTCCTGAAATTAAAGTATGAAGTTTATTGATAAACATATTATCATTTGTTTCACGACAGTACCCCTCTTTTGTTGAATAAGACGGTGTCATACTGGGGTTTTCTGAGAAAGCCAGGAAGACGCCGCTGCAACCCAGACCACCTATGGACATAGGCTAAATAGAAATAAAATATAAATATGAAATTAAGAAATGACATTATATGAACAAGTTTACTACGGAGTTAAACCCTTTGCGGCATAAGCATTACCACAGCCCACCTGTATTTAAGGGGATTTTATAATATTTTATAGTTATACAATGGGGGAGAGTACTCGAAGGAGCCTATTTAAATGGTTATTATCAACAGATATGGAGAAAAGTGATGCCAACGTTCGGCTATGATAGGCAGTCTGGCCACCTGAAGAAATATATGGATATAATGTGAAATTTATTTGTTTATCCAATGATAAAGCTAAACAAAAGATGCATACTCAAAAGAGGATATGCGGAACCTATATGTAATACGCAGTACGTGTGTGGGGAACACAGTGACTAACATAAACATGTTTCAGCAATTACCACATTCAATTACTACGCGGATCTGTTTATTATCATACACACAAAATGTAAATATTATTAGCAATTCATGAACATGCATACCTTTTCCCTATTTTTCATGTGATTATTACGTATCATTAATTGCGTTTGAATGTGAATTATTATTATGTTTCCTTATACAAGATTACTCACAAAAACCTATGGATTAACTATATTACATGAATAAACACACGTTTGATCACAACTGCGTCTCTAAATACCAAAAGAGGAATGATCCTTGACTTTTCCATATCAATAATGGAATTGGATAAGCTGTTTCTTTATTAGTTTTGCAAACAATACCATTTGCAAAGTTGAGCACAATGCCTTATATCCAATTGCACAGTAGAATGCTATATCAATGTCAAGTAGTTGACCTTATGTTAAGAAGTTGACCCAGTGATCTAAATCTTTACTTACCCTTCTCTGTAGTTTTTGCAATTTTCGGTTTTGTCATAGGAGCATCGCCTGAAAATATGGACAAAGTTTGGAACTGACAAAATTTAATAGAAATGTATAATTGAATAACATACGACTTGTTGAAATAACAATGCACTTGTATAGAATGGGTATAAACTTAAATTCAGAATCTATAGAAGAAAGCAGTTTTTTAATATACCAAATTGGCAATCTTTTTAGAAGACTTATATCTTTTTAGAAGACTATCGTTTATCTTTTATATTACCGGGGTATATCAAATCTAAAACTTCATTGTTTTTTAATACTAAAGAAACATCTCATCTAAACGTATCAAAGATGCTGTTTGTAGGGAAATTGCTACTCATTGCAAAACAAAAATCATATTACATTCTACGATCTGGCTTGAAACAGGTAAACAGCTATCATACTGTATAAAATAAATTGAACTTATTTTTATGACTGAGCTACAACCTATTTAAACATTTGACAAAACTGTAGCCTAGCTAAATAAACATGATCATAATATCATTTTTTGTTCACCAAAACATGACAACAAAAAGTCATACAGTTAACATCTTCTCTCTCTTATTTTGTTTGTTTATTCAACTAAAAAAATGCTGCTTTAACAGTTATAAACACACATTACACATAATACACAACGTCTGTTCTGCAAATAATACCATTAAAATCAATATAGGTCATGAAATTATCAAAAAAGGTATTTCTATATCAAAATATAAATGACATGTAGACTGTTTTCACTTAATTGTCGAGGCTTAGCAAACAAAGACAAACGCAATGAGCTAATGCACTGGCTCGCAAACCATGTTAAAGGCCCTTTCGATTTTATTATGCTACAAGAAACACATTCGTGTCAAAATGATGAAAAAATATGGAAGTCAAACAAAAACCTATCTTGGCGTGTATAAATCTATCATGAGCCACGGAACAAGAGCTAGTAAAGGTGTTGCTATGTTTATCAAAGAAAACTATTACAAATTTATAACTGAAATAGACTGCGACACATCAGGAAGATACATTATCATTGATTTAGATATAAACGAGACAGCATACACATTTCTAAATGTATTGCCCCAAATTTAGAAGACCAAGTAAATCAAAGAGATTTCTGGGACAATCTTTACCAAAAACTAAGCAAGAAAGAGGATCGTCATATTAATCATTGGAGGAGACTTAAACGTGATATTAAATGGAGAAATTGACAGAAAGCCACCAATAAATAAAACATATAAAGGAGTAACAAAACTAAAAAAACGTCATGGAATTGCTCAATTTAAGTGACTTTTGGAGACTAGCAAATGACAATATAAAACGATACACATGGAGAAGACATAAACCACACCTTATACAATCTAGGCTAGATTATTGGTTAGCATCAACGGCTCTATACCATAATCTGAGAAATATCGACATACTCCCAGGCTTTAGAAGTGACCACAGCGCGATTACCATGACAATAAACGTTATAAGTAAAGACGAAAGGAGAGGACCAGGTC
>LQRL01057409.1:6907-18999 GCA_001703475.1 Hydroides elegans
ATCAGCGGCTCTTTGCGTCTGCGGAATTTCAATAGTTATCAAATCTCCTAGCGGTCATACTGCAGACGCAAAAGGACGTTGAATGCACCATATTGTTGCAATAGAATTCTACGGCGTCGTGTACAACAGGTGTTTCAATTTCTGGAAAGATCTTTGTGAACGAAATCAATGTGATGTTCATAAAATGATAAATATATTAGATTTCGAAAGGCTGACAGCAATCTGCATGTTGCAAATGTTTATATGAATGTGACAAAGTTGCATTAAAAAAGACTTAATCCGTGGAAAATAAACGAAACCAATAATGACAACTCATACAAAGAACCGACGAAATTCATGCATCAATTCTGAACAATTAGTTTTATTCAAACTCTGAAGCTTATATTTGTACATTATTACATTAGATTGCAATCAATATTCAAAAGAATAACTAACTTATTTCTTAGACAAGCTCTTAATTGTCTCATTGGTTTTGATATCATAAACATAAATGATATTCATAAGAAATCCACTGATTAAACATATTTTCAGGTTTTAATAAATATAAAAACTTATTTCAAGTGGGACATATAAAATGTGTTCTTTGTAACGAATACTCCCGAGTTATTAACCATGCAACTTAAATATGTGTATAAAATAAATACGAAATATCAATGTTAATTTTTAAATTGAAACAAGTGTTATTGAAACTGACCACTTATTAAATCTCCAATTGTCAGAACCCACCATAATTTTTTACCTGTGCACTTATCCGCAACATTTACCCTTTATTCATTAAATTACAAAAGTTTATAAAAAGAAAATGCATACAAAATTCAACGTCTAGCCTTGCATATTTTTACGTGTTTTGTCATATCCTTTTTCTGGAAAAATGAAGCTCCGCAATATGGGCAATGATGGTTGCGCTCTTTCAAATGAACCATCCTGAGGTGCTGGCGTATTTCACCACGGGTCTTTGAATTCTTCATGCAAACGACACAGGCAAATGAATTCTGGCTCAAGGGTATGATGTGTTGTTCTATGGTTTCCTGGGTAAGTTTGATTTGAAGCCCGCCCGTGGGGATCTGTAAGGACGAGAAATGGGGCTATATTAAGATAATATTCTTAAACATCGTAGGCATTCTCCCATATGTATAACATGGGAATACCTTCACCCCTATACACTATCACTTTAGGGAAATATTAATGAGATGCCGTTAGATTTTACCGTCTTAAAACTTAAATCTATAAACGTCACGCTGAATTGCAATTCACTATGGGTGGTGATTTAAGGACTCGATTTTAAAACACACTCATTTTCTTGATGTGTGTGTATTCAGTTTTTGGCTTTGCAAGTTTTCTCATGACGCGTTGCGTTGTATTTCTGTTGGAAAGTAGCATCACAAAATCGACATCGGTGTTTGCGTTCTTTCAGGTGAACGAATCGAATATGCGAACGTGCGTGCGCTTTGGTTTTTGATTCATTGTGGCATAAAGTACAAATATGTGAATCCTTGCTTCTTGTTATGATGTGCTCTTCTATGGTGTCCAACGACAGATGAATAGGTGGTAGGCCAAACATAGTCTGAAAGAACAACCAAGCTAATTAAAGTGTGAAGCTACCGGTATCTGTAAAATTAGCATTTATGAAAAAAAGTAATCATCTTTTGCAAACTTTTTTATACAATGTTTATAAAATATGATGAATCTTTATATTCATGGTAAAGTTGAAATGCACTTTGAATATTTAGATGGTCCTATCATGCCTCTTGAGACGTTGATTACAAGTTACAAATTATGTTAATGATGCACATTACTGTGGAATCCTAAATAAATAGCGTGTTTTTAACGATTACAGAAAAAAATAAATAACGTTACAGGAAAAAACTAAACTTAATGCAGATAGTGTAGTCTAACTGCAATAACATTCCAGATTGCAATTCCAAACTCCGACTCTAAATATTCCCCATGTTGGGAATGGGAGCCGTCCTCCATTCACTTTACATGGTGGACTTTGGAATATAATTGCAGCTAGACTATCTACATTGAGTTTATTTATTTTTATTCTGAAAGAGTATTTCATTTTTCTGTAATCGTTAAAAAAACACGCTCTTTATTTAGGATTCCACAGTAGTATACATGTACCGGTAGTAAAGTACAACATATACGAGCATTTTATAATACAACATCCATATTTTATAGCAAAATTTGTATAATATTACAGCGCACTATTTTACATCAAGTTAATAAGACAAATCGCCAACGGTTTTACTAAACTCATTTATTATAAATGAAACAACCTTCCAAAACATCAGTTCTATTATTGATCAAAGTTGTTTATATTATTTTACTTTCACCACTTATAAATTAACATTGACTGAGGCACACTAGGAATTTCCTCAACTGATTTTCAAATATGCCAAGAATCCCAAAAATAATTATTGCAAAACTGGGAATTACAAGACTCTGAAATCTTGATATTTTGATAATTTCAATTAAAAATCACGGTTCGACTAGGAAGTCGTCTTATAGATTCCAATTAAACGAGTATTTTCACTAATTTAAATCATTTCCATAATCGTCTTCTTATAATAACTACCCTTATTCCCCGGTTCTTTAGAAATCTTAGGGTCAATAAATAAATAACTAACTTGCTTAGAAGCGGACTGTCCTGACTAGGAAAAGCATATTAATGATTACTCCTGAACCAATCTTGACACCAATGGATTAATTTGTTAAAGAGATTATGATTTGCTTATTTTTCAAGTAGAAATGAATTCTTAATCAAATAAGTCAATTACATGTGACAGGATTAAATAAAAGTTCATTAGAGGGCCCTCAATTTCTAAAGAAACCTGGAAATAAGCCGGTTATTCGTTTTAACTCGGGCTATCTTCGAATTACACCTGCTCGACTTCGTCTCGCAAGTTAGTAATTCTCATACCGCCCTCGTAAAACGAATAACCTATACTGGCTCATGTGATACAATATGTGTTAGAACAACCTTAAAGGTAAAGCATTCAAGTAACATTTTTTCTATTAATAAATATATTGAACATGTTTGATAGGCATATCTCAGAAGCGGGAACTAAACGGTGAAAAATGGACACAAAAAATAAACAGCTAAACGTATCTCTTCCTAAAGATTTAAACAGGGTCTACATTATTGTTCATGGTTTCATACCGGTTCATCATATATCTCAACGCTGAATCACCCAGATGAAAACCGTTTAAGAAACAAATCCAATGTGTCATAAAATAAAATATTTAATCAATCATTTAACTGTTCTCCAGAATCTAAACACTAGTCATCCAATGATTACTTTTAAAGTAAAAATAAAGTCACAGAGCGCAATTTCAATTTGTCTTAACTTTATACGTCGTATTGTTCGGCTGACCGTCGCGTGTTGTTGGCACATGGCACAAAGAAAGGATGCGTTGCTCATTTTGAACATGTGAGTTCCGATATTATTGGCGGTAAGTTGGACTTGATGTGCACCACCCATGGCCTGAGTGTAGCTTTAGTTTTTATATTCACTCAAATAGTTAATCAATATTATGCTATTGAAAATTATTATGTCATACATAACACGAACGTTCAAACACATGCGCCATTTTAAAAATAGACCGGTCATTCACTTGGTTCTACAATGGATGACGGAATAGCATCATCCACTTGAAGTAAACTTTACAAGTTCTACTTTCGGTTTAGCACTGCAAGCCTTTTGATGACGGGTAACGTGAAATTTCTTGGAAAATGCGGCACCACAATAGGTACATTTATGATTGCGCAACTTGAGATGCACATCTTTGATATGTTGTCGTGCATGAATACGTTTTCGGATAGGTGTGTGGCATATTGCACAAATGTGGGAATCTTTCTTCAGACATGTGATGAAATTGTCGATGGTATCAACTGTAAGTTGCAAGCTCTGAGGAACCGGCTCTTCCTGGAATGATATGGAGATTTAATAATTTATAAGCATTGTTATGTGACAACATATGAGAAAGAGTAAAACAAAAACGTATTTTACATGAGTACGTTGAAAAAAAATATATTTGGATTATACAAATGTAATTTATAGTGGTTGTGTCAGTTTAAAAGCTATTAGACAGGATTCGCAAGCCACATTCACAAAGCAGCTGGGAGGTTCGCAGAGATCTGGTTTGAAAATAAAGATTGAAATATTTAACTTTTATTTAAAATCCATGCAATCAATCCAACACAAAGCGAATTCTCGGAAACCAATTTTGCTGCGCAAAACTTATCATATTTATCCTTGATTGAAGCATCTCTTAAATATACAGATTATGAATCTTGATAACACTGCTTTTCACTAAACGTCTTCATAATAAAACCTTTCTATATAATAATCGACTAAGAAGGTCATTCTTTATATAAAACTAAGATCCGTTAAAATAGCTGTTTAAGCAATTCGAATAGGATATGTCTTATGATTTAATATAAGAGTTTCATTTATACATCTTTACATGTCTTTATATGTTTCTCTAAATTCGATTTCCTAGTAAATGCCGCACTGCACAAGGGGCACTGGTGCTTGCGTAGTTTCAGATGAACATCTTTGATATGACGTCTTCGTGCAGTAATACGTTTTCGGAATGGGGTTTGGCACACTGTACACAGATGGGAATCCTTACTCAAGCATGTGATGAAATTGTCGATCGTATTAAGCGTTAATTGTAGATTTGAAGGAGCCGATTCGTCCTGGAATGATATGATAACTGCTTAAATTGTATGTACTGTATAGTGAAATCGTATAACCGAAATAGATGTTACTTTTTACCTGGATCAATTTTTATTATCATTTATATAGGTAATGTCAGCTTTATATCATTCAACAGGACTCCAAATCCATATTAAAAGACATCTGGGAGATTCGTAGAGGACCGGATTTAGAATAACACAAACTTTTATTCGAAATCCATGCAATACACTGTATATCAAACATGAAGCAAATTCTCAGAAATAGTTTTTCTGTGTAATACGAATCATATTTATCCATCATTCAGCATCTTAAATACATGTAGATTATAAACATTCGTTAAACATCTACATCATCATCCTATTAATTTGTACATACGCTGTAATTCGCTTGGCATTTTAATTATTGAACGTTCTACCTCATAGTTAGGCCAAAAAAAAAGGAACTTTGTTTCTCGTCATTCATTTTTTTGGAAATCGGTGCGTCCCTATGCTCGTTCTGAAAATGGCAATTTCCGCCGTTTTCGCCACTTCTTGCCAATCGAATCGGTCAATACTAGGACTGGGTCGAGTCGCATGTTGTGCTCGCACTCAATTTAGAAAAAAAACTATTTGTTTTATTAAATCGAACTGTGGTTTAACCAATAATGCAACATTGTTGATACCTAAAATAATTTCAGTAAGGGTACACAAGGCAATTAACGGATATCCGACTACCCGCAATACCCGACATCTCTTTTCAAAATTATCAAAAGCACAACTACACCCTCGAATTCAATAACTAGTTTCTATTACCTTAATTTATATCAAAAACTCGAACATATACTAGAACATATTGGTAGTAGGGCTGGAAACGATTTGTGGGCCGAGGCCCAGGATTTTGGAATTTGGAGGTTAGAAAAACCACAGATAAGATAAAATGAAAAACAAAAAAAAACAAAAACAAATCAAGCGGGATGATATTTTGATGCGCGCGCGCATTTTTTTCCGTTTTTTTTATATATATAAAATTGACGCGCGGCCCTAAATTGATGCGCGCGCTGGCGAGAAACAAAGTTCCTTTTTTTCTTGGCCTTAGCTAAGAGGAATAAAATATGTCATGTACAAGTACATTATATATTGTTCAGTTTCAAACAATCTGGAATCATTAAGACAAACGCTATTCTAAACAATCATAAAGCTATAAACAAATGTACATTATATTCGAAACTTCTTCAATTTTCTGAATCTTTTGGGGATATAGTCATTTATCGCTTCTAGCGGAACAAATCTTCTCGTGACGTTTCACATGCCCTTTTATCGCGAATGATGCGTCACAAAACTTGCAGTTGTGGTTTCGTTCTTTTAGATGAACATAACGAATATGTTTGCGTAAATTGTCTTTGGCTTTGGATTCTTTGTGACAAATGGTGCACTCATATGAATCCTTGCTCCTTGAAATGATGTGCTGGCCTATGGTGTCAGGGGTCAGTTGGGCGGGAGTTTGTCCATTTACCGTCTGTAAGGACAATCACACATACAACTTTATAAAGGTCAAGGTCATCAAATGAATAAGAATGTTTCTTAAATATACATGCCTGCCAAATCTGTCCCGCACCAACCAACTATCTGTGAAAATATCAACTAAAGGTCTGAACACATATGATGCGTTAGCGTTAGCATCAACGTTAACGCATCGTTGCAACATTATCAAAATGCGTTAACGATGCGTTAACGATGCATTAGCGTTTGCGTTATGCATTAAAGCATTTAGACTCACATAGAAACATGCGTTAATGCAAAATGCATTATTGGTTGATAGACACCTGTTGAAAATAGGAATATTTCGTCATCAAAAAATATTTTTCGTGACAATTATCTACAGACGGATAAAAAATGGACGGAAATTTGGAATTAATGCTGCTTCTTAGACAAAGACAGAAACAAAAGAAGAGAGAAAATAAAAGAAGATATTGGATTCATCCCATATTAAAAGAAAGGCTTTTTAAAGGAGATTTTTTTCATTTAATTCCAGAATTAAAAAAAGATGAAGAGAGATTTTGCAAATATTTTAGGATGGAAATTCATTCTTATGAAAACATTATAGAAATTGTTTCGAACGGAATCGAGAACAGGAACTGCAACTTTCGAAAAGATGTGTTATCAGTTGAACATAAAGTTGCATTGACATTAAGGTAAGTTTCCTTATATAATTATTCTCAATATGGTAAAGACTAATAAAACATCATATTTTCTTTGAATTGATTTATTTATTACACCATACCTGCTTACAAATTCATATAGGTTTGACCATTATAGTAGGTTTGCACATTTGTTGTTGGATAGTTTGAAGCTGCATTTTGGTTTGAAGCTGTAGTATTTTGCGAATGCAAACAAGCCATTTCGCTTTGAAATACACTTTGAACCTCTTGCAAATCTCCGAAACGAGCCGAAAATATTAGCCGTTGGAAACACGATTTCAGAAAGCATTTTTTCTTATCATCCAAAGCCTTCATATCAGGAACCAATGACTTAAGATACATTTCATCTCGATCATCTTTATTCTGCTTGATATGCTCTAATATTAAATCGTCCACATTTTCACTCACATCGGATCTCCTTTTTGTAGCACTAGGTTTGGATATTTTACGGTCTATAGTACTATTTGAAACACTAGCGTTGGCGAATTCGCTGTTGGATGTTTCTATCTCCGAGTCCACATCGTCGTCGTCTGTCATTACTGCAGCATCCCTCTGAGTCAACGGTCTCATTTTCAAATTCGATACACTCCTGAAAAATACATAAAAACATCAAAATCATAAATTGTTTAAAGGGAAAACTGTAGAATATAGAATATCAAATTGTGCTCTTTGTGGAATATCTATAATTTAAGTCATACCCTACTCATGCTGGGGTCATGTTTTCAAATTGTTGTTGACGTCTGAAGTAACTAGATTGCGTCTTTCGATGCGAAAAATGACGTACAAATATGATCTCAAATAAGTATAAACTTTATACTAATCATGACTTAAATGGAAAGATATGACATCTTTATGACCTCATTGTGACATAGCCATGACGACTGTGTTAATTTTAGTGTCCTTATTTTTTATTTGAAAATTATAATAACTTACTTTCTTTTTTTGACGAATGGTATGAGAAACGTCATGAGATGGGCATATTTGTATGGTTTCGGCACGGAACTTCCTGATGCCCCACTTCGTTTTGCGTCTTTGATCTTCTTTTCTTGTCGATTGTTACTGCTTTGCAGTCGTCTGTATAATTTTTCACACTCCATTCCTAAAAAAATATATATTTTATAATATAAGCATTCAAAATATTGCTATTTTTTTTAGATATTTGGCTTCTGGAGATAGCATTCAAAGCATCGCACTCGCATACAGAGTAGGTGTGTCTACTGCAAGGAAAACTGTTTACCAAATTTGCACAATAATTTGGCAAGAAATGCATTCGGTGTACTTGAAATTCCCAGAAACAGAGGAGAGATGGCTTCAGATAGCAAAGGAATTTGAAGAATTATGGCAATTTCCCAATTGTATTGGAGCACTTGATGGCAAACATTTCCGTGTCCAATGCCCAAAGAAATCAGGTATGTTGTTTTGTTGAATAGATCTGGAGGAACAATTGCAACAAAATGTGGTTTTTGTGAAATAGGTCTGGAGAAATGATTGCAACAAATTGTGGTTTTAGTGAAATAGGTCTGGAGAAACGATTGCAACAAATTGTGGTTTTTGTGGATCTTTTAATATACAATATGGTCAATATAGAAATGGATTGATTTTATTTCAGGAAGTCAATATTACAACTACAAAAACTATTTTAGCATGGTGCTTCTAGCTCTTGTTGATGCAAAATACCGTTTTGTATGGGTGGATTTTGGTACAAATGGACGGAATTGTGATGCTGGGATATTCAACGAATCGTCTTTAAACCAGGGGCTTGTTGACAAATCGCTGAATGTACCCAATGGTATGTATGATCAATATCGTTTCATTATATTTGAATATTAAATATATTTTTTATTGTTGGTCAATATCCTATCAAGTTAAGAATAGGTATGGAGGAACACTTGCAGCAAAATGTGGACTTTGTGAAAAAAGAAGAATTATTGGTTGCATTTTTGTTATGATTTTTTTTAACAGGATCACATTTGCCGTATGTGGTTATTGCGGACGCAGGTCTTCCAATAAAGGAATATCTTATGACACCTTACTCTGGCAAAGGATTGAGTGAAGAAAAAAAGATTTTTAATTATCGACTTTCAAGAGCTAGACGGGTTTCTGAAAATGCATTTGGGATACTTTCACAGAGGTAATCCTTTGATTTTAGATTATTCTAATTGTATGTGTCTCTTGGAGTATTGAATAGGTCTGGAGGAACACTTGCAACATATTGTGGACTTTGTAAAAAAAAGAAGAATCATCGGTTGCATTAATTGATAAACACTTCAAATATCTCCTAGACTTTATTGATTTTGTTTAATAAATGTTAAATAAAATCATATGATTTTAATTACAGATGGCGAATATTCAATGGTTGTATGCAGATGTCACCAGATAATGTGGACACAATAGTCAAAGCAACATTGGTTCTTCATAATTACCTTCAATCAATACCAATAATGCAAGATACTGAACACATTTCCATGAGATTTAACGAATCGCAACTGAGTGGATCAAATGAAAACACAGGATTATCTGCAATTGCGATTCGAGACAATTTCAAAGACTATTTCAACAACAACGGATCAGTTGAATGGCAGAGGGATTTTGCAATGAAAGGATTAGAATAAATTGAGAAAAAAATGTGTCCTTACCTGAGGTGCCTAATATATTTCCGATGCCATTCCATGCATTTTCTTTCATATTTAGGTTATGGAATTCTGCAGAACCCGTATCGTATAAACATGGTCGTTTTCTTACTTCAAATAGCATTTTTTCTACATCTATATCACATTCATTATCGCTTGTAGCACTCATTGTTTGATTTTCAACTTGTTGTAACATTAGTTAAACAATCACGAATGTGTTTATCAGGAGAGGTTTCGTCATAAGGAATATATTTTACAGATACGCATTTCGCGTCATAATGATTTATATATTGTTACATCATTAATTGATTTATATTTACCGCCTAGATTTGTTATGATTGTAAGTGCGTCATAATGATAAGAAAATAATAACAAAATGCATTTGCAATCACCATTTGGGTATTGCTTATAACACAAATTGATTGTTGCGTCACAGTCATAAACATGTAACAATACAAAATCATGTATACAAAATATTAAATAAATTAAGTTGATTGATTGACAGTCTTTAAATCATTTCCTTAATTATTCCTTAACGCATCCTTAATGCATTTTCAAATGCTTAACGCATCCTTAATGCATTTCAAAAATGCTTGAAGCATAAAATGCGTTAACGTTGATGCTAACGCTAACGCATCCTATGTGTTCAGACCTTAAATAGACATCTGGAATCACAATTGTCCGCTCAATGGATTCATCAAACGCTCGATAGAATGGACACTTAATTATCGTCAATTTCTATTTCGATTTTCGTATATTTTCTACGTAGTAACACTTGGCGGAAAACTTTATTGGTAAAAATCAGGGCACAATATAACTTTTATATAAAATATAACTGCTTTAAAACACAACATCTACCAGTTATCTATTAGGCGTAATTACTTGTTTATTAAAGGGCATACAATTTTACTCAAAACAATAACCATCTGATTAAATCAATACACAAAACAATAATTATCAAGAAAAATACCATCCGTTATTTATATTTCACACAGATTAAGCAATGCAACCATGTATCATTAACTATAGTATTTGTATATTAATTGCAAAAAAATCATAGACCATCCCTTGGTTCAAAATTCTTATTTTCGTCCAATTCACTATCTTAATAACGTCATATTATGAACAGATCTTCTGGTGCCTGCTTAATCCTGTTTTATATGAAAACGTAGCCTCACAAATCGGTCATCGGTGGTTTTTCTCTTTCAAATGGACAAACCGAATATGCTGGCGTGCCTGTTTTCGCAACTGCGAAACTTTTTGGCAATGGTACAAATATGCGAATCCTTGCTCATGAACACGATATGTTGCTCTATGGTGTCGGGAGTAAGTTTGCTTGGACCGTGACCATTTCTCGTCTGTAAGAACAAACACATACATGTAGATAGGTGAAATATTTGTCACCCATAGATAAAATAATCATTCTTAATGTTGCATATAATGTGCCAATATAATTTCCCAAGTCAAAGCGCTTATGTAAAAAAGCTGGAGATGCTCCAAAAATAATATTATTCAGCTATTTCTTCAAAACTGGGCTTTGCAAATTTTCATGTGTCGTTTTGCATCAATTTAAAGCCCGAATGCTACCTCACAAAACTGGCATCGATGCTTTTTTCTTTCAAATGAACTAATCGGATGTGTTGGCGTGCGTGTTTTCGGTATTTTGATATCTTTTGGCAAATGGTACAAATAAGCGAATCCTTGCTCATGGACATAATGTGTTGTTCGACGGTATTTGGAGTCAGTTGGGTGGATTTTTTACCATTTATCGTCTGTAAAAATAATATACACAAGTGTCATGATTTGTTTCATAATGGGGAAAATGGTATTCTTAATTACGTATATATGCATTGTGGATGTGTTTTATATGTTTTGCAGCGCTAAATGTCCCTAACATAAATCCGTGTCTTTGCACCCTTGGTTGAGGTTGCAAACCATGACCTGCCATGGATCTCCCCCGCTCCTGCCCATCTTTAAAGATGCCATCTCGTGGTATCTGATAATATTTGTAGCTTACAGATTTAAGAGACAATTTAGTTACGATCTATCGATTATGATATAAAACAGGCGCGGATTTACCATATAAATCACCCGGCGCACGCCCCCCTGTTCGCCCTTATATGTAAGACAAAAAAATATATAATGCGCCCCCTGTTCAGCCTGATGATTTATACAGTTGCGCCCCCAGGTTCAATATTTTCTGGATCCGCGCCTGTAAAAAGGACAAAACATATTGTTAATATTCAGACTTTTTGCAATAACCGTTACAATATCTTATCACTATTGTAGGTTTGAAATTAAAGCGCACGATTTATTTACGATTGCTAAAAAATGAGATTCCCTTTCATAACTAGAAGGTCAGTGACCTTGGATCCCCCGTGAACTTCAACAATTCGTGGATGCAGAATGGTCAGTTTTTACTATAATTAACTTTGGAAATAACGAACTATTATCAAGATCATGTGAAATAACGAACTATTAACAAGATCATGTGATGAAAGAAAAACAGAGTAACATCTTGCATCATCACTCACTTCTTTCTGAAGACATCTCTAGGACTGACGAAACCAGTTGGAAAAA
>LQRL01057442.1:740-30058 GCA_001703475.1 Hydroides elegans
TATTTCTGCTTTCTAGACACCATTTTACATGCCAAGCTGCGTGTACAGTTTGAGACGCATAGAATCGTTCTCATTGGGTTATGACGAGGCCAAACACCATATATAAATAATTTAAGCTGCATAAGAAAATATATATATATACTATATAGTATTAATATTGTTTTGTCTCTTTTAAACATGATTTGTACATGATACATTGAGCAGATTTCATGTATACCTTTTTAGCCTTGTAGAGTTCAATCAGCTCCACAATCTGCGCTCTGTTGCCCACGTATGTACCGGAAATGGTGATGTCCCTTAAGGCCAATGTGACGGCGGGAACGGGGAAAGTGCCACCGCATAGACCGACAACCGACATGTTAGCGCCCTGTGTAGATATAAGTCAACAGCTTTATACATCTGTAAAGTGTATTTTATTTGTTGTATATATGGCGACAAACTCATAAAACATTGTTCGTTTAATGGACATGAATAATATATTAAGACATTGTGACGGAAAGTGCCACCACAAAAACCGACTACGGACCAGTTGATTATAAGAAGTTAATTTCAGAATGTAAATATTGAACATTGAATTTTAAATTGTATCAGTAGAATGCATGTCACATATATGTTTTGTATGATTTTAATCATAAAAATATGTTATTATCCTTATTCGATTTTTTGTTTGTAAAAATCACTATATTAAACTTACCTTACCAAGTGGCGTGCCGATTGACGCTGCCGGTCACGAACCTCCATCTTTTTCGGTCTTGGGCAGTACGCTTGGCCTTCTGGAAAGTGAGGCCGGTCCATTGGGTGATTTTGTCACTCCATTGCAGTCTTGGCCTCCCTCTTTCGCGCCAGCCCTCGACCATGCCCTCAAGTAGATCTCTTTGCAGGGAGTCATGTCGCATGACATTCCCAAAAATGACAGCTCTCTTCTTTACCGTTTCTAACAGCGACCTTTTGGTACCTGCGATACGAATCACTTCCTCGTTCGTGATGCGTCTTGTCCAGCTTATTCACAGCATGCGCCTCAGGGTCCACTTTTTGAATGCTTCCAGGCGCTGCTGTAACATTTTGCTAATGGACCACGTCTCGACTCCATACAGCAATGTTGACCAGACATAGCATTAGATGAATCTTAGTCTTGCTGGTTTAGAGATCTTAGGATTCGTCATTATCGTTCGCATTTTGCTGAATAACTTTCTCGCGATTTCTATTCTTCTGCGGATCTCCTCTTCACTCTTTCCGTTTTCGGTAATCAACTCGCCCAAATACATAAATTTGCTGATTTGTTCAACCTCTTGGCCATCTAGATGGATTTTAATTTGGGTATTTCGCTTTTCTGCTTACTACCATGGTCTTTTTCTTTTTTTATGTTCATCTTAATGCCGAAATCCTTCCCCTCTTGATTTACCCTTTCGGCTAGTATTTGTAGCTCATTCTCGTCTTTTGCTGTTATCGCTGTGTCATCTGCGTACCTCAGATTTCTAATTCTTCTACCTCCGACTGAAACTCCCTCATCTTCACTCTCTATAGCTCTAAATATAGGCTCGGTGAATAGA
The DNA here is from genome assembly GCA_001703475.1 of Hydroides elegans. NCBI lineage: Eukaryota > Metazoa > Annelida > Polychaeta > Sabellida > Serpulidae > Hydroides > Hydroides elegans. The sequence goes on from LQRL01057442.1 coordinate 2,291, forward strand.
TTGAAAAGGTATGGCGATAACACACAACCCTGCCTTGTGCCCCTACGGATTTCGATACCTTCTGAGTTTCCTTGGTCGGTTCGCACTACTGCAGCCTGTTCCCAGTAGAGCCTGGCTATAATTCGTACGTCCTTTCCATCAATTCCAGCTAGTTTAAGTTTTTCGATCAGCTTTTCATGGTTAACTCTGTCAAACGCCTTTTCGTGGCCTATAAAGCATCTTTATACATCTTTCTGCTTCTCTAGATATCTCTCGTTTATCGTTCTCAGATTGAATATTCCTTTCCTGTTCTGAATCCACTCTAATTTGCACCAATTTCACGTTCAATGGCTGCGCTGTTACGGTACAGTATGATTTTCAGTAGAATTTTTGTAACGTGACTCATTAGGCTAATGGTTCGAAAGTCGGTACAATTCACGGCTTTTGGTTTCTTGGGTAAAGGGATGAATGTTGACTTTTTCATGTCCTCTGGAATATACCCGCTATCGTAGATCGTATTACATATATCTGTGATTTTGTCTATGCCTATTTCATCTAAAGCTTGCACCATTTCAGTCGATATTTCATCGTCTCCAGGGGCCTTACCAGGTCGTAAGGAAAGTATGGCCTTTTGGACTTCTTCTTTAAGTATAACGGGGCCATCTGTGTTATCCATTTGCGGAATCTCTCCTCTATCATCTGCAAACAGTTCCTCTATATACTCTTTCCATCGGTCATGGATTTCCTGTTGGTCGAATAATACCCTTCCTTCTTTGCTCGAAATAAAGCTGTTTCCAGCTCGCTTTCTGTCTGTCCCGGTGACTTCTTTCACTTTTTAGTACATTTCTCTCGTTTTATGCTGTGCTTCCAGCTCTTCGATTTTTGCACATTTTCACTTATCCATTCTTCCTGTGCTTGGTGCACATTTTATGTACTTATGGTCGAGCATTTTATATCTTTCTCCATCGTTTTTCCATTTTTCCTTTCCTCCATCTTTTTTAGAATGTCCTCTGTCATCCGCTCTTTTCTTTTTGTTTTCTTTTTTTAGGAAGGCATTCTTCAGTTGCAGCTATTATACTTTCTTTCGAATGTTTTCATTCCTCTTCTATGATCTCTTCCGGTTGTTGTTCCATCTCTTCATTCTCTAGAGCATCATAGTAGTTTTGATTTTGAGATTGTAGCTGATTCTTGTTTGCTCTTCTCGTAATTTGGGCAGGTCAAGTTGCTCCTTCAAAGCAGATTTTCTTGGCTTTTTATCATGATTTGCAGTTTGCATGTGACAGGTACATGATCAGATCCTATGTCGGCACCTGGATATGTTTTACTTGTTTCACTGCGTTTTTAAATCTGTTTCGTATCAGGATGAAGTCTATTTGATTTCGATACATATCTCCAGGGCTCTTTGAGGTGTATGTTCTAATGGCGCTTTGCTGGAAGAATGTATTCTCAATGACGAGTCGGTTTTCCATACAGAACTGTTGCAGACGCTGACCCGCTCATTCTGATTACCTAGGCCAAATCGTCCCATTACTCCTGGAATCGGTTCATTTCCAACTTTGGCGTTCCAATCTCCCATGGCAATTAAAAGCTCGTCTGACTTTACAATTTTTATGGCTTTTTCGATTTCTTCGTAGAAGGCTTCTATCTCCTCATCTCCGTGATCTTGAGTTTGGGCGTAAATCTGAATGATAGATATATTGAAGGGTTTTTCTTCCAGTTTGATCAAAATACTTCGGCGTGAAATCGGCCAAAATCCCATTAACGACTTCGCAATATCATCTTTGAGAATAACTCTATTAAACAAATTAATTAAAACAATCTTGCTTGAATATTAAACTTAAAGCGTTATACTCGTTATTTACACCAAATAATTTAACAATGATAAATATGCTAAAGTTCCATTTTTCCGGTAAGAACATAGCTCGTTTGCTGCAAATTTAGAGAATCTAATTCTGGGGTGCACAATGACGGCCCTGGAACCCAAGTCGATATCCCTCTTAAGCCAAATAATTTTGAAAGAACCTGACAGAAATGGTCAAATTCTTTCGGGATAAGGTTCAAACATTGGTCCACAAATCAAACATATGTCAAAGAAAAAAAGGAGAACAGGGTAATCTATGCATAAAAACCAAGAAAAAATCCTGAAAAATCATTTTTATTATTTTTAATATGTTAATAATGTAATGATTAGCACGAAAATAAACAAATTCCCGCGTTTTGGAATATGTATATGCTGCAGAAAAATTGGGAAAATGGCAAAGAAAATAAAGAAAATAATAAGGTTCAAACACGTTCTCAGGACAATACGTTGACTATACTAAAACACTGACGTGGTGTCTTAGTGGTGGTTTGGATATACGGGATTCCGACAAAATCCGATATGCTCAGCACTAAACAAAAGGACATGATTACTTATAGTTGTATACAGTTACATGAAAATATGACCCAACCCTTTGAATAAGAAAATAACCTACTTTGTTCGTTGATTCGTATGTAGTGGTCAGTGTGGACAGGATTCCGACGAAATCCACACGTCACATATAATAAATATTTGGTTACGAATATATATTCATAAAGTTCATAGCCTTTGTAAAGCAAATACAATATTTGATCATATCGTATAAAATCAAAGAAGCAGCAAAATAACCTACGTTGTTCGTTGATTCGTATGTAGTGGTCAGTGTGGACAGGATTCCGACGAAATCCACACGTCACATATAATAAATATTTGGTTACGAATATATATTCATAAAGTTCATAGCCTTCGTAAAGCAAATACAATATTTGATCATATCGTATAAAATCAAAGAAACATCAAAATAACCTACGTTGTTTGTTGACTCGTATGTAGTGGTCAGTGTGGACGGGATTCCGACGAAATCCACCGACCCATCGATGCCTCCCACTTCCGCCTTGGTCTTGGCGATCAAGTCGCTCGTCTTAGCTGACAAAACATTATTTCGATGTGTTATATAGGGTACGAATGTTTTGAATCCGATCCAAAAAGTTTCCGCCCAAAACGTGTCCGGCCATAAAGTTTCCAAAAGTGCCACATAGGACAAAAAGTTTCTAGTCAAAACTATCTAAATAAAGATATGGTACATTATCATTTTTCTTATAATATAATAAACAGTTTGTAGAGTCCAAAGCCGATAGGAAATAAACTTTATTTTGCACAAATTGTATATTTAAGCACCTTTTTGAATGGAAACTTTCTGGCCCATGTTGTCAATTTTGGAAACTTTATGGCCGGAAACTAATTGAGCGGAAACTTTTTGATCGGATACCATAGGGTACATATTATTTTACAATAAGCTTTAGTTGATATGCATGATAATGCATGATCATTTAGTATCCATTACATTACTGATATGGGAAACGCTATTACATGGTTTGAACATTCGGATTGTAAACAAAGCTGTCTAATCTACTGATGACGTCGCCTATTTCTTAAATAAATAAATAAATAAAAACATACACAAGCTTATTTGAAAAAAAAATGAATTGACAAAAAAAAAGAATCAATGATACCTTGATTATTTTGGAAAGCAAGCCTAAATATAAGATACCACATTTATATAAGTATGAATAAACATATAAATGGCTTTATTTACTGTTAATAAACCACTTACCATCTTTTGGCCACAAGATGGCCTGATCAGCCCCATGTTCCTTCGCCAATTTCAACTTGTCTTCCTTTAAAATAAAGATAATAGCGATTCATTATATGACAACCATAAATGTAATTATCACTTGATTTGATTTGGTTGAAGTGTTTTAGTGGCTCCCCTAACACCCGTGTTTTGAATTTTATCCTTATAAGAAACACAAAAACAATTGTTGCGTTTACCACAGGTAGCTGCGCCCTTTGTTTCCTTCTGGTTAGGCAAAAAATGGCAATTACGATTTGTTGGGGAGAAAACTCCAGAAAAAAAAACTCGCATGTAGCCAGACCCTTATTGTTGTTAGGGGTGTCAAGGTACTTACGGCAATATCAGCCACGATGATCTTGGTGTTGCTAGGAAACAGCGCCTTAGCAATCTGCACACACCACAATCCAAGCCCTCCTGCTCCTACGACCAGGAACTTGGCGCCACCTGTGGTGTGAATATAAAAAAAAAATATAATTTTAGAAATGAATACTCTCAAGGCGGATCCAGATCCTGCGCATCTATAGTTAAAACCACTTCCAATTTGACAACTGAAACGAATAAACGAATACGAATAAACGAATAAACGAATACGCATAAACGAATAAACGAATACGAATAAACGATTGTTTACGAAAAAACGAATGCTTATGATTGCCTACGATAACTTACGATAGCTTACGAATAATAAACGAATACGATAGTCTAATTGGAAGTGGTTTTAACTGTATAAAGGGTGTGCTTATATATATAGACAATATTATTATTTATAATCCAAAATCTGTTTTCCAAGCTAAAGGAGGAAAGTAGTGTGATAGGGCGCATTATGCATATTTCTGAATCAACTAGATTGTTGTTACACTAAAAGGGCTAAAAGATTGAATCGCGTTTAGGCTTTGGTGAACAACAACTAACCATATCTTTCCCGGTTCGATACGTTTTTTTTCTGTGTACAGAAAATACCCAAGTCTCGCGACGTAGCCAGGAAATTGACATAACAATTAGATTTCAACAAGTGGATTGTAAGTCACCAGGATTCGTTAGTGGTCCATCCTTTCTTTTATGAAACGCTTTTACGATACAAATAATTGCTTGGAAATTACGAATGCATCAGTTACCTGTTAACCATCGAGTGTTTATGGAAAGTTTGCCAATAGTTCTTATCTTATCTATGTTTCCCAGGAATTGGTTAAACATAGACGACAAATTCGGTAAGTTCCACAAAAAAAAACATGTAAGCTAAATAAAAACACTGATCCATTTCTGATATTGTTCGAGTTATTTTCTCTTGGCAATTCCATAGATATGCTTAAGTCGAGCCTTACATGTCAAATCACGATTTAAGAATTAAGAGAAGATATATTATAGAATGTACAGTAGGTGACCGACTTAAATTTGCTAAAGAACAAAACTTGAGTAAAGTGAATTGGCTTATCAACTTGTTAAGAAAATGAATTTGCTCTACATTCCGGAGTCTGATTAAGGTGAAAGCGTTAACAAATGTATGGCTCCAGTAAACCATTATAAACCGCTTATTTTCACGTTAAACGTGCTAAAAACAGCGTATCTGGTCGAGGTTGTGATTTACGAGTTGTGAGTAAGTTTTTTGCCACCGGTTTTCCAGGACGCATGGTTTATTGGAGGCTTCAGTGCATAAAGGATCTTAACCTTCACAAACTAAACATTAGACTCTATGATGATAAATGATACTTAAATTTATATATCAATGTAATGCTAATCTTAAATGTTATTCATTAGGATGTATCGTTTTGACATATTGGCGACGCCCTAATTGCGTCGCGGACATCTGGTTCTAAAACCACAAGCACGTCCGGAGGATGTTGTTTGCCATGTAGGTTTGCATTATGATGTCGTCACTACAACATTAGTCTATACCTTAATCATGCAAATTGATGATTAAATTATGGTTATACACATTTATTGAAACCAGGGCCTAGTTTTATTTGCCTACCTCCCTTGGCAGCCCGTTCCACATTCGGCTTAACGCGGCTACAGGCATGAAACGCTGTCAACGCGCTACAGCCGAACATACAGCCTACGGCCGAAGGGATGTCACTCGGCAACTTAACCACGTGGCTTCTATCGGCCAGAGAGACGTAGGACTGATATCTGAAGGTATAAGCAAAAAAAACAAGACAAATGGTAAAAAGTACAATTTATAAGAAAAAGGGATAATATATCGGCAATTTGTAATCTAAAAATGGTGTGTATATTGTTGATAGATACAAAATAAAAGCATGGAAAGTTGTCAAAGCACTGCAGCAGAACATACAGCCGACGGCCGAATGGATGTCGCTCGGCAACTTAACCACGTGACTTCTATTGGCCAGAGAAACATAGGACTGGTACCTGAAGGTATAAGCTAAAAAAAGACAAATGGTAAAAAGTACAATGGCGATTTATAAGAAAAATGGATAATAAATCGCAATTTGCAATCTAGAAATGGTGTGTATATTGTTGATAGATACAAAATAGAAGCATGGAAAGTTGTCAAAGCGTTGCAGCTGAACATACAACCTACGACCGATGGAATATCGCTCGGCAACTTTACCACGTGGCTACGATCGGCCAGAGAAACATAGAACTGGTAGAGTCTAGCTGGGGGAATTAAAAGCCGAAAAAGATTTAAGCTAAAGGTTGAAATATTGATTAATCACGGAAAGGGGGTATTCTATTGGTGTTTTGTTATATAAATAAATGTAGGGAGAATGCACATAAGTGCGCCAAAAAGAAGAAACGCTGTCAACGCGCTACAGCCGAACATACAACCTACGGCCGAAGGGATGCCACTCGGCAACTGAACAACGTGACTTCGATCGGCCAGTGAGACGTAGGACTGGTAGCTGAGGGAATAAAAAGCCGAAATAGATTTGAGTTAACGATTGAAATATTGATTAATCACGGGAAAGGGGTATTATATTGGTGTTTTGTTATTTAAATAAATGTAGGAAGAATGCATATAAGTGCGCCAAAAAGATGAAAAGCAGTCAACGCGCTACAGCCGAACATATAACCTACGGCCGATGGAATATCGCTCGGCAACTTGACGACGAGGGATCGATCGGTCAGTGAGACGTAGGACTGGTACCTGAAGGTATAAGCAAAAAAGACAAATGGTAAAAAGTACAATGGCGATTTACAAGAAAAAGGAACAGTATATCGGCAATTTGAAATCTAAAAATGGAGTTTATATTGTTGATAGATACGAAATAAAAGCATGGAAAGTTGTCAAAGCGCTGCAGCCGAACATCCAGCCGACGGCCGAAGGGATGTCACTCGGCAACTTAACCACGTGGCCTCTGTTTGCCGGGGAGACGTAAGATTGATACCTATGGAATGACAATCAATTGACCATGGATATAGAATAAAGATAAACCAAAATGGCGATAAAGAAAGGGTAATGTTTATGGGGGAATGTATGGCCAATCAACTGAATATTTGTTATATGAATAATCACGGAAATTGACAATTTATAAAATACATACAGGAAATGAAAGCAAGTCGACACACTGCAGTCAAATAATCAGGCTACGGCTGGAGGGATACGCATATATTGCGTCCTGAGTTGCTTTTCACTTACTTACCCCTGGTAAACAAAACGTTTAAATATCCCTCGTTTACTATTTCACTTACCCACCATGCACAACTCCCAGTCCTATGTCCGTTGGCACCCCGCCCTTTGGACAATCATTGGTCGCCCCGATGTCACAAATCCCGCAATCGCCACATCCTATCCAAGGATTGACCACTACCATGTCTCCCACTTTGATGTCCGGAGATCCAGGCGCCGGGTCGGATCCGAGGGAGTAGACTTCGCCGCATATCTCATGTCCTTTAAGGGGTGATAGGAATTATATTTTTATTGATATATCTTTGTATAGACATATTTATATATATATTTTCTATTTTTCTTTATATCCGCCTATGCGGGAGAGGGGTCAGTGCCTAGGGAGCAGACATCGCCGCAAATCTCGCGACCTGTACAAGGAATTCGAAATAATAATGATGGAATTTGTTTATAGCTTTCTTTGTTAATGGAATTCTGAATTATATTCTTAGATATTCGGGCCGGGCCATATCGAAAGCTTTTTTATTACATTTTGTTTTCTAATAAAACTGTTTCTATTATATTTTCTTTCTTGGACAGTTTTTTTTCCCGAAAAAGCGCTTACTAATTAAATCATGGGCCATTCCACTTGGTCTCTTATGATCTACCACTATATACATTGTATTTCTTGCTATGTATCCTTCCTTTACTACAGTATATAACTCATTTATCTTTCTATATATACGGTATGTGTCTATTCATAATTAACTTAGTTTTACCCATTATCATTGGCCACTCCACTTTGTCGCTGATGCTCTTCAAGCTCACGGTGTTCCCATCATGCATCACCCAACGGTCACGCCACAGGTGCACGTCACTGTGGCATATACCAGACGAATGCGTCTATATAAAAGAAAAACTTAAATGAATTGGCTGTTTTTACTTTATGCGAGATATTGCTAGATAAGATTGCGAGTGAGTAAATGCGGTAAAGGGCCCAGATAGGACGTCGCTGTCCCTTTAACATATTTATATATTTGCCACTGCCGCTCCTTGCCGTCACCGTGGCATATGCCAGAGGAATGCGTCTGAAACGAAATTCGAACTCAACCAGTGTTCCAAATAAGAAATACCCCAGCCGATTTCAACTGACTTTCAAACATCTATATAAACAAATATTTTAAAGCTAGGAGGTATGAGATATTGTGACAAAAATGAGTAATTTATATTTGATGATATGTTTAAAGAATTTTGATGTGATATCATAGGTTCATAGATAGACCAGAACATCGCGTCTACGAAAAAAAACTATTACTCTGATAATCGCCTAGATACTCTAAAAGCTTAAATTTTTTACCTGAAAACATATCAATGTATCTTATTTTAATTGGTGTTTTTTTTTTCTAGATAGCTGTCAAGTGTTTTCTAGATTGTTTGAGTGTTTATCATCACCATTGAGTATCCATTTTTAGCGTTGCCCAGCAGACAACAGAAAAGGGGCCTGGAATAAGAGTTTCGGGCTTTCCCTTAAAAAAACATCCCAACGATTGTTTCGAGTGTTCTCGCTCAAAATAAATGATAAATATTTTGATAAATCGATGAGTAGTAATGAATTAAAAACATGCCAATTAATGTCCTTTTTGTATGAAAATGAAAATTTGAACTCCAGCTGAATATTTCAAACATGCTTTACGAAATGCAAAAATGAGTGACTTTTGTCAATTGCCTAAATTGTTATTATGATCGGTTATACATTTCTTATAATTGCATTACTTCATTTCTATTAAATATAAAGACATATTAAAAACTCAATAATCAAAACATAAGATATGTCAGGTATTGGAGACCGACAAACACACTGACGGACCTACATGTTTCCGTTGGTGAATACGAATTAAAACAAAATTTGCAATATACTTATTAAGACAAAACTAGTTTGCTCAGTTTACACTTTTTCTTTATTCGGATAATCTATTAATTTTTGTCAAGGATTGTGAAATAAATCTATTATTCCAAAGCTCATTCAAAAAAGGAAACTAAACGTATACTCAATATTTGCCAGTCCAATATTGTCATTATTGTATACGTAAAAACGAACTCACACAAACCGACAGACACACTGACGGACCGACGAGGTGTTCTTCATGCTTGAATTCCTGGCTCTCCACTGCTGACAGACTCACTTACAGACGGACAGACTGCAACCCTTGATGCTTCTGAAGTTCCTTGATTCGCAACAAAAAAGGGCGGTTCGGGACTAAAAAGGGTTAAACATTAAAACAATCATTTATCTGATTACAACTAGTTACATCTCATATGATTCGAATCATACGAGAACAACCATACCTCCGATGTATAGTTTTTTGTTGCTTTCTGCTAATAAACATCACCTTCAAAGGATGCAATTATGCAATTTTGATTGCATCAAAATTAAAAGAAAATAATTCTGAAACCACTTTTCTGGCTAGCTATTTAATTCTAGGGACGTTGCATTCAAAACAAATACTCATGATACGGCAACGTTTCCTTCTCTATTTCGATGCATGGAAAGGAACGAAATGCATGAAAAGAAAAGTTTTAAAGAAGCCTAATAAAACTTTCACCATCCGCAAAAGAAAAACGATTTCTGACGGGGGACGGGGGGCTAATTAGCTAAAGATGTATAAATAACAAATACATTTTCGATACAAGCAATACATATGATTGTAAAGATTAAACACAAAATAGAATCAACTCTATTTTTATACGAATACACTTATTTCTTAACTGTTTATCCAATATATATGTCGCAGCGAAACTTTTATTTTCATCGAAACTTTAATTTCGCTAGCGAAAGATTAATTTTCGGATAATCTTAGTTTTTTTTGTCGAAATGTTATATATAAGGCTTTTAATCACTGTTAATCTAAACATATGTATAGACATATATTATGGGTCATCTAACCAATCTGTCCAAAGCTTTTTTATGGAGTTCTATTTAATAATGTAATCGAAATAAGCCGATTAATCCCCGAGTTCCGTTTATGACTCAACTCACAGATAATCATATCTGGGAGTGTGCTTTATGGCACTGATATACATAATTTGATCAAAAGATACATGAAACATAATCATTTTAGGTCAAATCCTGAATTTTGATTGTTAAAGTATCTTAAATAGACATTTTTTTCCAACATCATCATGAAAATTAATCTTTCGCTAGCGAAACTATAGTTTCGCTGAACATTAAAGTTTCGCGCTAACATATACACACGCGACGCGTTCAATTACAATGAGGATCCAAGCGGGGATTAGAGTAAGGGCGCAAATGGTATTAGATTGAATAGTAAGACATCACATTATTTCACAATAAAAAGAAACGCATTTTTCGTATAAAAAAATGAAAAACAAGTACTTTGGTAAAAAACGCCTTTTAAAAACGTTTAAAAACTAATTTCTCTGTTTAATGAGTTGGTACAACATAGTGCGGAAACGGGTTTGGTAAAATAAACAGTAACTATAACTTACCTTAATAACAAGGCCTTTGGGTGGGCATTTGGGTATAGCCAGGGGCGCAACTGTCAGCGGCTCCCCGGGTTTGGTCACTTCAATGCGCACCGATTTCGACATCATGGACTATTTTCTAAATATGTAATTAAATAATATTATACAAGAACAAATTATGATCTTACTTTAAAGGTCCTTCGATCTAATATCAGGAAAAAAAAAATAATTAAAAAACTGCGGGCAACACTAGAATACAATTGATTTTTGTTATATATACTTTTTAATGGAGCCATTTTTTTGTTTGCGTTTCTCCCGGTTTATTTACTTTAATACGCACCGATTTCGACATCATGAACTAGTTTCTAAAAATTGAATTCTGAATTGAATTCAAAATATATGATAAACGTGTACATATATCAGTGACCATTTTCTTCGTATAAGAATTATAATTAGAAAAAAATGAATCCAGATCAAAACCTCCCGAGACATATGTTGGCCGGTTGCAGTTGATGAAAACGCGTGTTTCTAAGCAGTTAACTCCATGTTCGTACACATTTACTTGGGAACACTATTCATATGAATAAACCTTAAAATAATCAATATTAAAATACCCGTTTATGGCAGCTGGAAAAAAAAAGCTGCGCTAAAACATGACTCGAGCACTGCTCGGGACTGAGACCGTGAATTGCAACTGGCCATACATGTATATGCCATATTAATGGCAACATACGGATAAAATTACATGTAGTATACAAAAGCGTTGTTGTGCTTGTTTGTTTTTAATTATACACACATAGTTTAAGGTAATTTTAATACGAATTACAAATGAGAAAGAACCATTTCTTGATCCATGTTGCACAGAATATTGACATTTTATCCGGGGGCTTTTTCCTTGGATAGATTGAAAAGTTTATGATATAATCGGGATGTCTTTTTAGAATATATGAGAGACATTTCAAAAGTTAATGAAATGTCCTCAAATTTATCACTGCCGAGTTAAATTTTTAAATGTTTTTCATTTTCGTCACCAAAAAGGTAAACTTCTAACTATTCAATAAAATATTTTGAGCGAAGCTTTTTGAAAATAATTTCGTAGTTTTCAAAGAATCAAATTATATCTGATCAGTTTATAAAAAAATGAAACACATACTGGCAAAAAGGTCCGTACAAACAAAGCTTAATTATATATTTAATAGCATGTTGAGAAATATCATAGGAATAAAATGACAAAATTACTCATTATTTTTTTTCATTACTTACATTTTGAGTAAGATCACAAATTATCCAAAATACAAAATGATGTCTTTTGGGGAAACCTCAGAATCGAAATAAACTGTAGAGTCAGAGAGGCTCAAATATAAGTACGACGAAAAAAAAACAATGAAACAAAATAATAAAAAAAATACCCTGAATATCTTGATTGGTTTGAGTTAAGAATGTTGTCGTGTGCAAAGCTGAGTGCAAAAACTGATACTCACTGAAATAATGCCAACGTTGTCTAACTTTGATTTTCTATGATTTCCGTAAAACATTCTTATACATGTATATATGAATAATAGTAATAGTTAATTGAAAACTGACCAAAACGTCGATGGTGTCATTATTTGAAGATAATTGGCGAAACATCTGGTGACACTCAGAATTTTAAATTAACGGGTTTTCAGAATATCTACAAAACGAATCCACCCCAAAAAGTCTCCGGCCATAAAGTTCCCGGCCATAAAGTCTCTAAAAGTGACATGTCACTTTTGGAGACTTTATGACCGGGAACTTTATGGCCCGAGACTTTTTGGCACATCATGTCACTTTTGGAGACTTTATGGCCGGAAACTTTTTGGCTCGAGACTTTTTGGGCGGATACCCTACAAAACGCTTGTGTTGGATCAAATATGTCTTTTTAATCATGAAGTTATAGATTTCGATGTTCTTACTATAGCATTGAGAATGCATTTAATAGCTTAAATATTTATCAAATTATTTAGTTGCTTTGATAATAATGAAATGAATCAACATACAGTGTAAAGTAAGGCAGAAAAATACCAGTAACTGACCTCCTTATGAGAGCAAACTCTATTTGGAACGGATTTAGGTTGTGTATTTATCACTACCGAAGAAAATCTTTGTCGTATTTTACCTCTTAAGCAGGCATATAAAATATAAATAGTGCAACACGCTAAAATGTTTATTACTGCTTTTTAACCGTCTATCTGTCATAGCTTCCCTAAAATAAGAGCTGTTTAAATCTTATCTACAGTGTTTTACACCAGATAAGAGATAAACACAAATTGTGCTATTCTGTAAGTGAAAAGAGGGACAATAGGAAGGTTGCTCATGGAATAACTTTAGCACATAGTCCGGTAAGGTTTACCATTCCGTGGGAATGTCCAGGCGAATCTTGGTATCATACATTTTTGGAAAGGTTTATTGAGTTGCTCTTTTGAAATAAACATGTCGCCAATTTGTATTTTCAAACAATATATACATAAATTACGATGGCCGGTATGGGCAGTTTCCATAAGTTTATAATTATTTGAGTAATGCTGCTAATAATTCCATGAATAAATATGATGGTAAAACAAATAATGTATAGCCCCGAACATGTAAATACCACCTTTCGGAAATCGAAATATTCATCAACTAAATGTTTTAAAAATTGCAACATGTGTAAAATTAATCTACACACATGCATGTATACTTTTCAGAAAATATACAATAGTAAGATTTAACAAGTATTTCCCACGAGACCAATTTTAAGTGGGAAACCACGCCGGACTATCATTTAGATATAATTACAAAATATAAATAAATAAAAAAAAAAACATTAAAGCAATTTTTGAAAATTCTATAAATATTGTGCCCAAATAATTTCGTCACATAAAATTTCGTGAAAGAACCTTTTTCTACTAAAAGGATGTTCTACTAAAAATGAGCGTACCTGTAAATTACATATATATTGAGTTTAGTATAAGATGTTTTTGTATACCTGAAAGCAAAAACAATATGATATTGACCCCAATCATCAGTATATCTTCGCTACAACCTCCGTTGTTTTTTTTCGAATCTCATACTCTAATCAAAGTTCAAATCAATTTATAATCATTTATGTGCTTGTTAAAATGAACTTATAATTTGGACTTCTCGACGTTACGGTACATGACACGTAAACTATGCAAATCAAACGCTTCATTCTTAATTGCATATTTTCATGATTTCTCACGTTTGGGAATTGAGAATTCTTTTTTAAAAGTTGCGAGTACCATTAAGTCTCAGGCTTCGTTCACGCCAAAAGAGCAAAAACAGAACAAGCCAAGGATGTTATGTTTTTAGATACCCTTTTAATTGAAGTTCATTTCGCATAATGAGGGTGTTTGAACGGCAAGTGACATTTGTATGAAAACATAATGACCCGGCATCGTACTTTTTTGCCATTTCGCGTGAACGAGGCATTAGGTCTTTACGTTTTTAATTTACGTTTTGAACGCACCTTTGTCGTTCCTTCCACTGCATACCTGATGGGAACACAAACAACGTAGATTTTGTTACGCGATGAACTTTTTGTAGTTTATCACAAGGAATACATAGGAAATCAAGAACAGGCTATGAGTGGGGGGAAGGGGGTGTTTTGGGTTTGACAGTGGGACAGATTGGAGTTAGCGTTAATGACCTGTTTCAATTTGTTTACAATATACATATATATATATATATAGTTAATGTATATAAATAACAATAACCATGATGTATTATGCCTATTCATAGAACATATCAGTATATTAAGTTTTATTTATGATGTGAATATTATTATTTATAATGAAAGCAGCGGCAAAATATACTATCCGCCAAAAGAAAGTTTAATCCTAAATTATCTAATATCCCCGTTGATGTTCGATAATTTGGATTGACATTTTCACCATTATCATTAAGAACACATGTTGACAGGAATTCAACATTTCATTCGCATAAACCAATATTCAATGTGTGAAAATCGGGTAGGAGTGTATACCATTCTTTTTAGTGGAAGTCAGAAATGGTATTTCAGCTGGAAATATTGGGCACTATGATTGACAATGTTACATATATGCCGGCTTTCCCACAACTTTTTTAACATTTTCTAGAATCGCCCAAAATAATTTCACGAACATCTAAAAATTATTTAATCAGAATACGATATGATGGTGCTTATGATTGAACAAAATGAACAGTGATACGCCATATTAATTGGTCCAAAGTTACATTTCCTGGCTTACAACATCCGAAGTATGACAAATAGCGGACCTGAGACAAAATATGGACTAGGTATCACAGGATAAAAACGCCGAATCAGGAACGATGGCTCCAGATGCTATGCCTGAAAAACCGGTGTCGCCAAGCAGCGGTAAAAGCGGCTCAAACACCAGGTATGACGACTTGTACGATAGGTCCGACTGTGGCGGTTGGACGTTTGCGCGGACATGGATAGCGCGCTCGCATAGCGTGTGTTTGAATGTGATAAGGCGGTAACACTGATTTTGCAAAACAAAGCTTTACCTTATAGTAGGAATCATAGCGCTCTTTTACATTTCATATTTGATTTCCTCAGATGCAATTTGATCTCACTGTGATCTCACAGTGAACTCACACAACTCTCACGCTGAGCTCACAACATCAGGTCACTGTGAACTAAAAATGGCACCTCACAATGAGCTCATGGTGAACACACAATATGACATCACATCATGACATCGCTGTGAGATCACTGTGAGCTAATCATAAGCAAGCATAAAATAGTCTGATAGGTTTGTCTCTTTGATTTTATTTACTCCATTTGATTTTTATTCATACCATTACAAATAAAACAATGAGAGTCTATTTTCCATCGCTCTATCTTTTCATCCTAGTCTTGGCGTTGGAAATATGCCTGGAGCATTCCGACCCCACTGTTGTCTTTGCAACCTCTTTTACCCTTTTGACCTCGAGCTAACGGATGGGCTGAAAGTGCTAAACACATTCTGAAAAATATCAATATGATTTATATTCCTTCCTATAAATAACAATATGGTTTAAAACAAAATTCAATGGATAATAATGAATAGTCCAAGCAACTTTATATAGTCAAATATATTAAACATTACAGTACCCAGATTGTAAAGCATTTCAATGGCTAACCGATCAACATAAATAAACATTTTAAAAATGGACATGCATAGGTGCAAAATTTAATAAATAAATGCGGGTAGGTTCAATGTAAAGTTCAGCACTCATCTACTGGACAACAGAAAAACCGCAAACACAAATAGAAGAAAATGGGAAAGTTATATCTAAGTTTTTATCCTTCTTAATTGCCTAATTTTTAAAATGTTAAATTGATTTTATATATATTAAGAGCTATAACATATAATATATAATTAATATCTTACTGAGTATCCCGCGCCAAAAAAACGTCGGGCAGTGCTTTCTTTCCGCCACGACCTGATCTATTGTATTAAGTCATCAAATCATCGGTCACCGACATTTTAAGAGCTGACCTCACGATCTCACCAATATTAACCGATCCATGTGTGCTAATCAGGTAATTTATCTGAAACATAAAAAGGAATAAATCATGTATCTTTAGTTCTGCATGAATCTATAAACATAAAGAAACATGTTGCATAAGTTGCATGAATTTTTATATCGAAGGCAGTATTCACCTGATTGCCAAAAAACAGGACACATTCATGTTTTTTACAATAACGACATCATGCTATGTTAATTTTAAAATACAATTACGTACAAATAAATCGAAATGACTGCGATCCTCCTTCATCTTTTGACAAAATGCCTCGAACTGTCCCTCATCCAAATATTTTGTAGGTTTGAAAAGTTCTTGGCCATCTACATTTGTTCTTTTATAAGAGCCGCTTTTATTTTGCCAACATCCCCAATCAGCTGGTCTTGCCTTTGCTACAAAACCTGAATCTTCTGGAGAACCTGCACATTTATGTCTGAAACGAAACAGGCATTTTCTTTTTCATATTTATTCTTGTCTAAAATTGTAGATTTTCAAAATGAAAATAACTATCTAAATATAATAAATAAAAAGTAAAATATGAAAATACAAAATCCATCGGCAAGTTTCGCTTATAAAGTATAAAACGTGATTGTTTCCCCTTTTAAAATTAAGTTTTTTAGCTTATAGTTGAAATATAAAAAGTGTTCTCACCATAAAGCATTTGAAGGGAAACATTGTTGTGACGCCTACGTTTATCTGCACCACGTTTTCGGATAGGTGTAGCTACAAAATGCATTAGTATTTGCATTTATCTATCAGTCGTAAACACAACTTTATAGCAGTAATAAAAATTCACTTTCTTTACTTGCAAATACTATTAACACCATAAATAATGTTTTTACATGACAATTTATTTCATTTCACATCTATTTACAAATAATATACCAAACATACACGTATTAGGCAACATTGATGAGTCATGAACTGATGGAAGTTCCTCGAGGCTGCTCCTGTAAGATGGTTGGGTCGACATTCCTAAAGATATAATGAACAGAAGGCTAAGCTGACTAAGCGATTTAGATGTGCATTAATGTTTTATTTAACTTAACTGCATTATCATTGTTTAACGCTATATAGAGACAATATGGTTGTATATATATCTATACATAAAACGTTATTTTTTTCATTGTTGTATCACTTGATATATAAAATAGGCAAATCTACTGTAAACCACATTTTGTACTTGTTTTGTACGATTTATACGAGACATGTGCACTATTTATACCGTTTATTATATATTCATATATATGCAAATGTATATATATATATAAATATATAAAAAAAAGGCATAAATTGTGCACATTGTTCGTATAAACCGTGTTCATTTACTGAAACCATACACACCTGGTGTTGGTGATGACTCTTTTCTCTCTCCTAACACCTGGTCATTCTCGCTGGTGTTTTCTTTTTACGCAGGAGTTGGGGACACTGCAAAATACAACTGACATGTTAAGGGTCTAGTTAAAAATGTCAGATATTGTTTTCTGTTAATTAATTATTTAATCATTACATCTTAAAAACTAATTACTTTTATATAACTGTATCACAATATATCAATAGAGAGTTGATTTAGTACCAGGACTTTGCGACATGATTTCCCCTTCCACAGAATTAATGTCTCTCGATATGTGTGTCTCGATTACATCTTCGTCGTCGCCTATAATAAAATTAAAATTCCTTATATATTTGTGTGTTCCAAAATACCCGTTACACAATGTAAATAGCTAGAACAGATTCATTTTTGGTTTTAAATATATTGGAATTGTATTTCTTTTTAAAAAATTCAAAAATACGTTAACGTTATTTTTGTAAACATACAGTATGAATTTGCATTCAAAGCTTTAGTTTTAATGTATAAATTTGCACCTTTAGAAAGTGTGTCGCTGGCTTCTTGTCTTGTTTCTTGCGCTGGTGTAAACGTCGGGGCTGTTGGTAGTCTAACTTTTTCAACAGAAATTTCGCTGGCTGTGTTAGTCACCTGGTTTTTCTTATTAGGAGGCTCGTCATCTAAAAATAAAAGTTAAATTCGTGCAGCATGTCATCGTTAACCCTTGATTCCAAGCATATCTCAACTTTGACCATGAACATTATAACATATCATCTATAAATAACATATATGAACTCTTATTTAAACGGTATATCTTAACCCTTTAAGTTATCCTTTCAATTATTCCTACTATTACCATCACTGGAGTAGTCTGCATCGCCGTATTCTTCGCATGGGACTCTTCTCTTCATCCTCTTATTTGTATGAGTTCCCTTCACAGCCGGATCCACGGTAGAGAATTCGTCATGGTCACCAGAAGCCGACATAGCAGATGTATAGTCCGACACATACTTGTCTGCCTCCCAAAACGTGTCGTGGAAAAATAAAAACAAAACAGGGCATTCAATAGAAACAAATGATGTTACCAATAACATGTTTCAGTTAGAGTACTCAGTGACCTGTTGTATCAATACTTAATGGAACAACTTAACTATGAAAATATAATGTTCTAGATAAATAGATGTTTGTGAAATGTTCTTAACAGCATAGTATTTATCTTTGTTTAATTAAATAGGATTAAGATTGTTTCCATCTATTCAAAAGGTTGTTTCTATTCTAATTTTTTCTAACCTTTCGCCATGCCATGGAATAAACATTCCAATTTGGGTTGGGGAAGCTCGAATCAACCAAGTTCTTGCGCGTTGGTGTCCATCTACACTTCTTTTCACCGTTGTCTTTGAATATCCAGTTCTTTGGAACTACTGAAACCTCTCCAGCCGAAAACTCACATATGTAAAACTGAAGAAAATAATAAGTAAACTACTAAAGGGTGTGATTCATCGAGGTCAATGATATTGCTGTTGAGTGATTGTCTAAAACACATAGGGGTATGGCAATTGCAGAACTCATAAGTTCTTCTTTTGTTAATAGCTTTCATGACAGTTTTTTGAGAAAATCCTTTGTATATCCCTATGATTCTCGAATCACAAGGTACACTGAACAAGGCTTCTGTGTCAGTGTAAAGCTCACCCAGAATTGTTTGCCAGTTGACTTCATGCACCAATATAAATTTCCCGTTTTCAAGCTTGTAGCACATGTTCTTCCGCACTTGTAGAATGGAAATATCAGATTTCTTATGACATAAATGACGCTCATCAGGGCGCTTTTCCGTTAAACTGTTTGCAATCTGAGTAACAGGATCTCCAGAGCCTCGGATGCATCTTTTTATCTCCGTCATACTGTTTTCAAACTTATATGCAGAGCAATTTTGCAAAGAACCAGAATGTTTGGTGATTTCCGCGAGATGAAGCAAACAGTGCACATTGCATGATATGAACCTGTTACTGTAAATAATACTCGATTCTTTAACAAAGAATTCAAGCAACTGTTCTGCATATAAATGGTGTTCCCGTAAAAGACGACTGTTGTACAGTATTGATACCGCAACACTAAGCGACACGAAGTTTTCATATTTCTCTTGATCGAGCACCTTCCTTAAAACCACTGGTCCAGTATATAATAGAAAGGTTCGGAACTATGTTGCCTTCCACAGCTTTACTTCGTCTAATGTCCGAGGTTTCCTATTGAATTCAGATGGAAAAAATCGTCGTACAGTTTCGTTAAAATCACTAATGAGTTTGATTTGTCTGCTTGATAACCTGTTAGGAATCGGACCCTCTTTCCAAAGCAAAAGTAGACGTTTTATTACACCCAAGTCTATACAATGCATCGGATCTCTTCTCTAAACGATGAATCAGTTCGTAGATTTCCTTTGTTGAGAAAAAACATGCGACCGTCAAAACCCCTCTGTGTCACAAAAGTCACAGCCAAATCGTCCGTTAAACTGCACTGTGCCTTTTACCATAGCACGTGCAGGGGCATCACAAATTATGTGTCTAATGAAGACGGGTTTATTTTCTATCCCTGATGTCATTAAATGTTTAGACTCGTTTACTGTGTCTGCCATAAAATCGGAATTTTGAGGTTTATGTTTTACACAAAAGATTGCAACAACGAATGAGTTTATCAAGGTTTACAACAGCACATTGAATGGACTAAACAGATATGTTTTTGGACTTGAAAACAGGTAAACCATCAATATTTAAGTCTAACTCAATTTTGTTAATACAGTTCATTTCTCTTTCGGAAAGATATTGTTTTAAGCTGTTTTCAACACCAAAGAAAATATCAGAACCTCCTGACTTTTCAGATATATTCAAAGTTCCACTTCGAGGTTTGTTGATAAGCGTTCTACCATCAACTGGTACATCAATGTTGTGTTTCCTCAAAATCTTGAGAAGTTTGCTTGATGCTGTTATTGTAATATTGTTTTCCACAGCCCATGCAGCTATGTCGTCTTTAAGAGATGATTTCGTTTCAAATTCACTGTCGCTGCCAAATCCATTATCGTTTAAGTAATTGACCTCGTTCCATGCTGAATGCAAACTTTCTGAGATAATGAAATTCTCTTAATCGGCCCGAAGATCACCTCAAATTTGATTATTTGGCATTGTATAGTCTTCTTCTTCCTCATCTTCTTCATCAGCAGTGGATAAATCAATATCACTTGTAGTGTTTTGATTTTGATCATCATCGTTTTCAATAAGAGACTGCAATATTTTCTGTACTTTCCGACGAGCTTTTCTGTTGTTTTGTTTCTTTACGCCGAGTGCTTTTCCTCCGACCTAATAATAGAGGTTATAACGTTTGTGTGCATTTATGGATGTTTTTATTTATATCGAGTTAAATCGTAAGTTAAATATAGCGATAAAAAGTAGAGTAATATAAAAGGGAACGATGGGGAAAACGGAAATATAAACATTCAGAGCCTTCAATTAACAGTAGAATAGAACAAAAGGAAATATGTTTGCTATAAACACTAACGATACTATTGACGGCTGTGGTCAGTATACGCTATATGTGATAGTTTTCGAGAAACAGTCATTTGACCCTAACGCCCATTTGACCCTAACGAATTTTCAATTTCAGATAGGTTTCGTGATATAGTCATTATTAGGTTTGACTTTGACGATTTCACCTTGATCTCTGACCTCAAGGTCAAAGGTCATATTCGCACTTAATCATCGGAATCGATTAATTATATTTTGTTTTTGGAACGAAGTTTTTATGTGTGATAATTTTTTTAGATATTGTCATTTTATATTTGAAATGAACGATTTAACCTTGACCTCTGACCCCTATCAAAAGGTCATATCAACATCAAATTTCCCGAGGTCAATAAAGTCTATATTGCTTTTTAACGAAGTTTCTATCTGTTATAGTTTTCGAATTATAAATCATTATTATTTTCCTAAAAGACATATAAAGAAATCGCAAATCGCTCAAAAATAGCGAATTCTTAAAATGGGCGAATCGTCAAATAAAGACAATTTAAATGCAGGAGAACACAAGGGTTACTGCAGTCCAATATCAAAGAAATATGTTGGAAACCCTGGGAGGAGCAGAGTTTTGAAGCAATATTTTTCCTTATATACAAGACTAAATTCGTCACTTCGCCAAATCGCTTAGAAATGACGAATCGCCCATTTAAGCATATTTCCGATGCAAGACTTCCTAAGGATGATTTCTGCCAAATATGAATGAAATCCATCAAAAGCTCTAGGAGGAGATGCATCTTTAAAAAAAATGAAAAAAAATGACTAAGAAAGAAAGAAATTAATTAACTAATGCTACGCTTTATAGTGGAAGTCGTTTAAAACCTTATCTTCTGAAAAAATTACAATGTCCATCAAAATAATCGTTATATATTTCTGTATTTTTTATGCAATGCACCATTTTGTTATGTTCTATGTGTGTAAAAAATGCAGATTTCCACAGATTGTATGATAAATGAAATGATGTTTATGTGTGTAAATAGCGAGAGAGTCAAAAGCGAAAAGCAATACGTTACTAGGAAACAGATACGACCATAAATTATCCAAAGGAATGCGCTGAAATAAGTTGAAGACAAAGTACACACAGTATTCTGGATATAAACAAACACTGAGTGGGAAACAAGTCAGCGCATGCATGAACTTAACATGAACAGGAGGGATACCAGACATTTTGAATTGGGCGTGTAAATTTCATGATAAGGATCACTCGTTATTATGGTCATTGCCTTGTATAATAAATATAAAATATCAAATATTGTATTTTCACCCTTACAAATGATAACCCCGGCCGAATTCATAGCCCCACCCCCTCCCCCTCAGAGATCCGCCCTACCCTAATTCCAGACACGTTGCTTTTCAGGATTGGTAAATGCATTGTTTGATTTGAATCACTGTTTTAAAAATGAACATCGAATTGCTGTATGCTTTGAATATATTTTATTTATATTGGAATGTTATGTGATTGTATATTTTATATAGTTTATAATGGAACAATAAAACGGCGATATGTCGGGTATTTTTAACTAATGCTAGAAAAGCCCTCGCAAAACTAGTTCAAGCATGTAACGGTATCATGAGATGAGCGATAATAATCTATATGATATACTTTTCTTGAAATGCATTATGGTTATTTGAAATAATGCAGAGTATATGCAAATTTTAAAGAATTTACCTGCTTTTTTTAACTGATCCTTCCATTTTGAATTATCCGGATATTTTGATTTCGTGCGCATGCGCGAACTCCATGTGGGCAATACTCATTACATGACCTCAATGAGATATCACTGAGAACTAAAATTGTGTCTTCACTATGTGAGTAAATAATGAACTCATAGTGATATTGTCATGAGCTCACGTGTTGACTGGGATATATAATGCTATCGCTCATTCTTTAAACCAAGTCGACCGCTTTGAGAGAGCTTCTGTAATGGTGTTGTAATGTTCTGTGCGGTTTTGATATCTACGGTAAATGTACGGCAAATCAGTATATTGTATCAGTTTGTCGATGAGCATGATGTTTACTGTCATTAATGTCAAGTCTTGCTGGTAGAATATTCGTGATTGACTATATCAAGTCTTTATTTCCAAACAGCGTTCACTCGATCTGTGCTATGGCCTCTACGACTTACCATTTCTTTTAACTTAGTTGTTTAAGCCAAAAACAGACAAAATAATATTAAACTTAAAAGTGATCATAGAATAATAGCCATATAAATTTGATACTTTGAAAATATTTTTTCGAGACATTCAGGAATTCAATGAGCTTTAATATAATGTGAAATGGTATGATTATTGTGTTGTGTCACTTCGACACTTGTATGATTCAATTCCTTATTTTAGACATTTTTTTGAACTTCAAAAAAAAATACAGAAAGTATCCACTATATACTAAGTTTGAATGATATTAAATGACAAAAGATAATCAAGATCTCATATAAAACTTGAATTGTTCAAATATCTTAATATGATATAATTTTGACGCTTATTATACAATGAAAGATCATAAACAATGCGATTGCGTATCATGCTGTGCACTCATTTACGTTCATCGAATAAGATGTAGCCGAATTTGCCAAATGAGACTCAATTTGGTTATTGGTTTTACAACTATTTGCTATGCATATCTAGTGCAAATAATAAAAGAATCAGATTGGCATTAATATAATACCTGTTATAGTTTAGTGTTATGTCTTCGGTTTGTGAGGTAACAGTTTTCACCAAACGTTCGTCCAGTATTCCCAATTCTAATTTACATAACAAATATGAGCCAATGGGCTGTATTTGATTTCCTTAAACTTTTCAAATAAAAATCACATGAAAGGATGTTCAGTGCTTGGTTTTATTGGCATTCTCAGAAACATTTGACATGTTTCAGATCCTGGTACTTAATCCACAATAATGTCGGGTATTATTTGGGTACTCCGCGATTGGATTAAGTTTGATACAGAATTGCCAAAATAATCTAAGATTAATTCTTGATTTTATTTAAGACCCTTCGATTGACCTCGGATATTGGAATCTAGAATATGATTCTAACTCTCATACTTTATTATACTATAACATTTTATTAATAACATCTACTATATTTATGAAGGATAAGTAGCCTGTGATACAAATCTATTTTAGATTTTGAAGTATATATACCTATGCAATAATTTTATGATTTATCAATACTAGACTAGAATGTTCATGTTTAGCTCACAAGATTACAACATATATGGGCAAAAACACATAGGATTCTCCAGCTGATATAGCCCTGATTAATTATACGTCGCATGCATATAAGAGTTTATACCAAATTTGTTTTTATAAATGATCCAATAAACTTAATAATATTATATACTGTAATATAAAACTATTTTCATCAGCCATAGTAATGAGTGAACAATTAAGCATTTTGCCTTGAAAAGGCTATATCTACAAATTATAGCCGACTAAATCCTACTAATCCCTAAGATTACATTTTAATCTTAGATTTTTTTAAATACAAAGGTCTTAACCCGAAAATGTGCAATTTTAGATTAATCCCCAAGAACTATTATGACGCGCTATCTTTGCAAAAAAATGAAATCACACACGTGCGATGTGGGATCGCTTAACGAGGGTTCAACCCACGTTATACGTACGTAAAACTAATATTAGTTTAACGTACGTAATATTACCATGTTTCTTAGATCGTTTAACGATCTCACTACCCACATTGGACGTACGTTAAATGATTGTTTATATTAACGTACGTTACTGCACGTGGTACAAATTTTCGACCACGTTTTTAAAGGTAGAATTGGGAGTTGATTAGTGAAAGCTGTATTCTTATTATCAAATGTTGATGGTGAATGTTTCTTTTTATAATATGTTTTGTTATTGTTATTTTCTACCTTCGCTGCAAAATTGATGTCCTCTGTTGCTGTTATTCATTTATCTTCTTATCTGTTGCAGATGATGACAAATTAGATTTGGGGTTTCACTTGTTACTCTAAATACGCAAGCTTAATATCTTTGTCAAACTATTGTCCACAATCTGGTCAGGGTTTTTCTGTATTAACAATCTTTAAGCCCATAAGCACTCATGCCATGCAATTAATTAGTCATTGTTTATATATATATTTTTTTTTAATGACGAATAAATTCATAGAGGACACTCCTTAATAATAAGAACATATTTCTTGTTTAAGTAAACTGGATTTAACTTACTTATAAGGATATTTGATGTTTTAACAGTTAATTTCATTCTAATTCAAACATTGTAACTCATTTTAAATAGTTAGCATAAAACAACGTGATTCCAAACTATTTTTCTAAGCTAATAAATTCATTAAATCATTATAAACAATACCTGTTAGGATACAATTTGACAACTTATTATCGTAAGAGGACGGAATGAAGAATACAAATGTTCTCTTTAATCCCTCCCCTCACAAAACAAACACAAACATATTTTTCTTTCAAATTAAACTAAATAATACGTCTTTTCGCCACAAGATTCCCATTTCTACAACCTCACAAAGTTATATACACATCTACGACATCGTAAACCTAAATTTTGCACAGATAGCGCGTCGTACACTATCACCGTAAACACACAGGTGAACCATGGCGTAATATGAAACTGATTTCTCACGTGAATGATGATTTCATAGTAAATGACTTTGCACTAGGTCAGGGTTTGCTTATATTTAATGATTTTACCTTATATCGATGTCATATTTCTTTTTTTATATGACGTCTAAAGTAATGGGATTGCATAAAGGAGTAAAGTCAGAATTCTTATTCACAAAGTATGACGTAATGATAACGCGTCATTCCGGCATCGATCATGATAAAGGACCCATTTAGTAATTTGAGCCGCAATCTTGCCATCATGCCATCGCCTCATGTTTCGGTTTCCCATTTTTCACTAGAACTTCCCTTAATTAAATTCGTGTTATATTGATATTTTACTTAGGTGCACATATAATGTTTCTTTCACCCTTCCATGTGTGATTTTCAAAATGAGGATGCAAATTCCAATAAACACTAAGGCTGTGATGACTATATCGGACTTCTATACAAGTTCAAACCCTCATTTTCAAATATTCATAATCCAATTACATATAAGATACAATTACTCATATCTATTCAACCATTCCAAGCTCAAATTGTCGCAGCCCACAGCCATTGGTATCATGTACCAGGAACCGTTAGATGCACCGGTTGGATGATATGGGCCCACGTCGGTTATGTAATTAATAACGTTATGGTGCACAGAGCATTGCGTTTAAAAATTAAAAACTGGTGCGGGTAGCGAGTACTTTGCAGTGATTACCCACTAGGAGATCTATGAATTTGGAGCAGAAAAAACTGCATAAAATACATGTGTGAACGCGAAATGTCCAGTGGCCAATGTTACATGCTCCTATAAATCATGTTTTTGGTTATTTATATAACGCTAAAAAAATCCATTTTTTGTGGCTTGGGTGGCCGGTGTTACGTGCAAATAAGCCCGTGTTACGGTCAGAAAAACCCACCCTACTTAAAAACCCCCTCTTGCTATGTGTTCTTTATAAACACGATGAAAATCTCACATTCTCGAGGGGGTTTTTTTAGTATTATCAATAATCACGAGACGGTGCAGGTTTTCCTGCTTAACGAGAAAAACATGAAGTTCACCCTGGGCTAGAAAACCCCCATCGTCTTATCTTATTTATTTAAGTATTAAGAGGCACTATCTTATCCAAGGTAAAGATAACACGATGAGATAAACTTTAATGAAAAATATTAAATCAGGAAATAATTTTGGGAGATGAATATAATTTGAATATTTCTATTCAAATTAAACGATTTTCATCATATTGGCACCGTCATCTTACTCTAATAAATAAGTATTTAGAGGCACTATCTTATCCAAGGTAAATATAACACGATGAGATAAACTTCTATGAAAAACATTAAATCAGGAAATAATTTTGGGAGATGAATATAATTTAAATATTTCTATTCAGATTAAACGATTTTCATCATATTGACACCGTCATCTTACTCTAAGAAATAGAAGATATACTTTATATACACATATCATTCGGTCATGAACTACTAGGTCATAATATAAATATTAAATAGTATAAAAGCATAACAATTCATCAAATATTAACAGTCAGAATGTTATATGTTTTTCAACATATATTTTCTCTGTGTATTAATTACAATTGTGATAGGAAGTCGATTTAGTTGAGTGAGTATTCATTGACTTAAAGACTAACCTTAAGATTAACCTTAACACATGGTAATAACAAACGGGATTAGCCCTGGTTTTATCAGTGATCCAAGTTAAGTGAGCATAAAGGTTATCATAATCATACTTATTATTATCATTCTTAAAAAAAATGTTGCTTACATTTTTTTCTCATTAAAATAGCGTATGGTTGATACGAAAATAACATTTAGATTTCCCAAATTATTTTAGTTATGGGGACTTCAGAATTATCTACTATACTTTTATAAACATTATTGTAATAATTATTTTTAAATACCATTTCAGAGTTATTGAATGTTTATTTCCAATACTTAAAGCATTTAGTCGCCAAAAATATCGCTCTTTTATTTGCTGAACAGATAAAGATAAGACGGCAGGGGTTTCTGTGACCAGGCAGGTTTTCCTGCCCGCATGCGAATGCAGTCACGAAAACCCCACGGGTTTA
>LQRL01057454.1:0-11160 GCA_001703475.1 Hydroides elegans
TCAACGCTTTCTATATCCGCTAATATACACGAAGTGTCATCTGCAAACTGAACAAGTTTACGTTCATATTCGCCAATCGTAATGCCATTTATTTTGCTATCATTCCTTATTAAAGATGCCATGATTTCAATAGAAAGAATGAAGAGAATGCATGACAGACTACATCCCTGGCGTACACCGCGGTAGATACCAAACCAACCGCAAGTGAATCCATTATTAATAACGGTTGAGAAAATATTATGGTAGCATGTTTTAATCCATTTGATAATGTTTGGTCCAAAGTTATACTTTTTGAGGGCAATAAATATAAATTCCCATTCTAGAGTATCAAAGGCTTTTTCAATATCAATATTCAATATGATACACTTTTTGCGTAGTCTTTTACAGTAATCTATCAAGTCTTCGATGTATCGAATGTTTTCACCAATAAACCTATTTGGTACAAATCCGACTTGGTCGGGATGTAAAAGCTTTGGAAGAAGGGGTTGAATTCTCCTTGATAGTATTTTTGTAAGAAGTTTATAATCACAATTTAGAAGACTGATAGGGCGCCAGTTTTTAATGAGATATTCATTTTTGCCTCGTTTTTGTAGAAGGGTTATGACAGCTCGTCTTTGTGAGAGTGATAGTTCGCCTTTGCCCAACGAATATTGTAGAGTTTTGTGGAATATAGGACCAATAGTAGGCCAAAGGGTTTTGTAAAATTCATAGCTTAGGCCATCTTGACCGGGTGATTTGTTTTCGGGCATAGTATTAAGTGCTTCCTTACATTCATACAATGATATAGGTGAGTCGAGATACTTTTGTTCGTCCAAATCACATTGAGGCATACGAAGATTTTGTATCTTGGTAAAGGTGTGGTCATCTAGGTTTGGCTTAGAAGAGGAATAAAGGTTTGAATAAAACATCTTTAATTCCTGTAATATTTGTTTTGGATCTTGTTTTATCGTATTGTCTTCGCATTCTATTTTTGAAATGGATTTTTTATCAAAGGATACTTTTGCTTGGTTATAAAAATATTTGGAACTTTTCTCGTCTTCTTCAATTACTTGAATTCGAGAGCGTATATATGCACCCTTTGATTTATATTCTTGAATGTTTTCATATTCGAGTTTAAGCTGTTCAAATTTATCTAAATCAGATGCAGTTGCAGTGTTATCGATTATCTTTTTATCAAGTGATTCTATTTTGCTTAAAAGAAGCGATTCTTTTTCTCGCCTTGCTTTAGCTTTACTTTTGGAATACGACGTAGAAGCACTTTGAATTTCGAACTTGAGCAGATCCCATCTTACCCTCAGATCATCTATGCTTAAGTGTTCTTTCCATTTGTTAGTAATTAATTGAGTTATCATAGTTATATATTCTTTGTCTGAAAGAAAACTCGAGTTAAATTTCCAGAAGCCAGGACCCCGGGCAGTGAGCCCTAAGTTAAGTTTAAGAGATATAATTTTATGGTCGGTTTTGATAGCACTGTAGATTTTAGAGTTCTTCGCAGAATGAATTAGGTTTTTTGAAATTAAGAAGTAGTCCAAGCGACACCGTATGTTTGGATTTGTTTGATGCCAAGTATATTCTTTTTGGTTTGGGTGCTGCATTCGCCATATATCAACAAGACAAAGATCTTGTTGCATTGTGGTTATCATTTGTCTACTGTTCTTTTTGGTCGCTAGGCCACCCATTTTATCTAATATGGGATTTAAAATTACATTAAAGTCACCACCTATTACAAGACTTTGCCAAATTATTTTGTGCACTAGAAAGTTTTTTAAACCTTTGAAAAAATCGACTCGACCTGTGTCTGTATTTGGGGCATATATATTTATGAAAAGGATCTTTTTTTCATCGTTTTCTATTTCACAGTATTGAATTCTTCCTGACATGACAATGCCTATTTTTAAAATATTTATATTTTTGAGATTTAGAATGATTGCTTGACCTGCAGATCTATCGCCACTATGATTGAATAATATTTTGTATTTAGTGTCTTTCGTATATTCTTTTTGCCATATCGTTTCATGGGTTTCATGTCGATCGACCACAAATATTCAAAATGAAAAGGTGTGGTGAAAATGTGAAAAAGTCGTTATAAAGAAAGACGTGAGACGTTGTGGGAAAGACTTGAGAAATTCGTTGTGAGAAAGACGTTGTAAGACAGACGTTGTAAGAAAGACGTTGTAAGAAAGACCTTGTGAGAAAGACGCTGTGGGATAGACGTTATGAGAAAGACGTTGTGAGAAAGACATTGTGGGAAAGACATTGTTAGAAATTCGTTATGAGAAAGACGTTGTGGGAGAGACGCTGTGAGAAAGTCTTTGTGAGAAAGACGTTGCAAGAAAGACATAGTGAGAAATACGTTGTGAGAAAGACGTTGTGAGATTGACGTCATGAGAACGGCGTTGTGATATAGACGATTTAAGAAAGACGTTGTAAGAAAGTCGTTGTGAGATGACGTTGTAGGAAAAGCATTGTTGGAAAGTCTTTGTGAGAAAAGAAGACGTTGTGGGAAAGACATCGTGAGAAAGACGTTGTGAGATAGACGTTGCGGAAGTAGTTTCGAAGAAAAACGTTGTGAGAAAAACGTTTTGTGAAAAAGTGTGAGAAAGCCGTGGTGAGATAGACGTTGTAGGAAAGACGTTGTAAGAAGGACAACAAAAAATACCACCTTCTATTTTAAATTTGCTTATAGTATTGATAAATAATATATATTGCATAGGCTTGGGGCTTTGCATCTTTGGTGCCCATGTTTATTCCATGCTGGCCATGCTTAATCAAATAACTATTGACAGTTCACGGGGGATCGAAGGCCTTTAGCCTCTAGTTGCATAGGCGGATACCTGTACAATGTTTAATTGAGTTGACCGATTAATTCAGACGACTTAGTTTACTATCCATTATTAAAAATACTGGGTCATGTTTACAATGAGACTGTAAACTAACGGCTTCTAAATAAGGAAGTATCATTTCATATTTGTAATCACTGAATTAAATGTATATTACCGAGTAGCAATCACACTTCAGTTTTCTAGGAACATCAAATTTATTAACAATCGGTAATCAACTGTGTTTTCTTATGCCAAACATGCAGAAGATCTGTTATTTCATTTTTTAGCAATCGTTGTAAAAATGTGTTCCTCTAAGCCAACAAGCATTTGTGCACAGTTGACAAGGCTTTGTTCAGATATCAGCATATACATAAGGCGGAAGACTTGAGTGCGTATTATTTGGGAGAGTATGGCTTTTCTGAATGAACGGAAATCAAACACTTGAATCAATCGCTCATGCTCTTAAATGACTTGCACTTTTTTCACATGACTCATATGTTAGGAAATTCACCCGAAATTACCGATACGTTTATTAAAAATATTGAACAAATAAGCAGACGTTTACACATTGCCCCGGAGGCTTCTTTAATATTTAGTTTTCTATTTGATATCAGCACATATACTCTCTATTCAGATTCATGACATTCAAGGCCTTTTCTAAGAAGGGCACCCGACGGCCTAGCTTTCAACAAGTCTTAATTTGAGTGTTAAACCGCTCTGAACATTTACATTTACGATAAAAAGTCATATAAAAAATCAATTGTAAAAAAAGGTATTCGGTTTCTGTTTGTAGATAGATGGCTGCACTGTACCCATTCAGCTAAATCTCGGTCAAAAAGTCCCCGGACATAAAGTCACCGGACAAAAATATAATTTATTATCTTTTATTTTTTTTAATGCAAAATTAAAATTTTTAAGTCTTAAATGGTAATTTATCGTTATATTAAATTATATTCATAAATAAACATTTTATCAAACATTTTGACTTGGGACTTTTTGTCTTATATTGCCAAAATTGTGACTTTATGTCCGGGGACTTTTTGACCGGATACCCATTTAGCTATCTAGAATCTGGTGAGGAGCATCTTTTTTGCGAAATAAAAAACAAAATTTATGTAAACACGAGTCGTTGTTATCCAATTACCTTTAATAGCATGTGTGACACATATCTAAATAATTTGAAAGAACTTTTATTGAATCTATGTTGAGAGTTAAATTTTCGAAAGTTTGTAGATAAACCAATTTGAGAGAGAACCCGTTTTTGGAAGAGCACCTCGTATGGTGCTCTTTTTCTAGGTAAATTTTTAATGTTATGTAAACTTCCCTCTTCCCGAAATCTTTATCATATGTATTTGCAGAAGAATTCTATATTGGATAACTTCAATATTCATTTGGATATTGTGACGAAAATTAAAATAAATATTAACAAACGTTTATATATTTGACACTAGAATGTATTTTAGTGTATATAAATATAAGCTAAATGCGAAGTTTATTTTGAATGAATATGATTTACTTTTCTCCGAAGATATTCAACTTTATTTATACGTTACTTGAAAACATAGGAAGACACGAACAAGCAACGTTTTAATACGCTTTTGTAACCATGACGTCACAGACGCTCGATTCATATTTGGAATGGTTAACATTTTGTCGAGGTCCAACTCATATTGAAGAAGAGCTTACACTAAATGTGGGTGATTATGTAGTCACTATTAGTCCAGAAATTGGCCATGGATCATACGGACAAATACTGAAGGCGGTTTTTAAGAAAAATGGCGAAATACGCGTCGTCAAAAAGCTCGAACTCAGTGATGACATAAAACGTCGTGTACGGTTATTAGAATACGCAAAACGCGAGGAAACAATTTTGTCGAAATTATCTCATGAGAATGTAGTCAAATACTTTGGATTAACAACGCATAGAAGCTCATGGTGGCTCTTTTTAGAATTATGTACTCTTGGAACGCTGAAAGCCTATCTTATCAATAACATGTCTTTATCCACGAAATCCAGAATCGAAATAAAACGTCAATGTGCCGATGCTTTAGTGTATCTGCATGAACATGACATTATACATCGTGATATCAAGTTAACGAACATTTTAATGACGGTTCACAATAATGAATTCAAGAATGAGCCAATCGTTAAAATATCTGATTTTGGCATGTCTAAAATGCTACACACTGATAATTTGGAAGAAGAGATAACAAGACAACACATTGGAACACGGTATTACAGGGCTCCGGAGCAGTTTGAGGGAGAAAGTTATACATCGTCAGTTGATGTTTTTGCGTTGGGATTAACGTTTCTTATCATCTCTGAATTTGGATTACAGAATGAATTCCTGGTTCCGCGTTCATGTAAGTTGTTTAATTAATATTGATTTAAAAACATGTTTGTAGTTCAAACAATGGATGGATAATGTATATAGATGTATACGGCCAGGTCTAGCGCAACGAGTTAATATGGTATTATCACCCATATTTTTACACGTTTTATTGCCTTCACAGTATGTAATGATGTCATCGCGAAGTAAATTGATGACGTCACATAAAAAAGAAAAACTGTTACCATGGTAATCAATGTAAACAAAGTTTCATTTGGGGATCCGCAGCCTTACAAATTTTGAATATCAAATTAACCTCTGGTCAATTATACTTCTAAAATGCTGCCTGGGATAAACCACAAGTGTGCTCATGTATGAATGTATATCAATACAACGGCAATAAGGGAGTTACTCAGCTGAAAAAGTGATCCTGGTTATAAGGGGTCGATTACCATTTTTGAAACCTTTATAAAGTAAATTTTAATATCGCGGGTATCATCATATAATGCTCAAATGAATCTTCAATCATGAGAACAAAACCGTTTTTCAAATGATCATTTTTGAAATGTTTATGGAAAAATGAACCTCGAATTTCGCTTACAACCAGCTGAATAAGTAATTATGTATTCTAATTGTTAATTTTTATCACGGAAATCACTTATGAGTTTTCTATGATATGTTTACTTAAGTAGAGGCAAGGCAGCGAGGCATTGATAGCTGTATTGGTGAGGAAATGCTAAAACACAACGTTGTGCTGGTCAAAATTACATCTAAAGATAAAGAACAATCTATTCAGCGCTATGTAAAGGAAATGATTATTGGAATGACAAATTCTCGTGCTAAGGACAGATGGAGCATACGAAAGGTTCAGCGTGTTTTGGATCGTGAGTATTTTATAAATTATATGTATAAATTATATACGTGTTTATTTAGGTGTATATTTATTCTATACATAAATCTAGAACATAAGTGTTATGCTCTCTTCGATAATATATAGGCGAACATATGTTCATTATGCACTTTTAAAAACGTCTGATAGCCATGAAGAGGCCTTGAGGGCTCAGAACTTAGTTGACATGTATTAATGTTACTGAGAGTTCACAATAAAACACTATGTATCAAACCTTCCAAAATTCACGATACGATTCAAATGAGTATTGACAATATTACAACAGCAATTAAGGGCACATCTTTTTTGTGCCACCTTTAGTTCACTTGATCACTCAAGATTTAGTAGAATTCGCGGAACACAATTAAGACTAAATCTATTTATTTGCTAACAGAAATGGAAAAGAAAATACAGGGTGAATCAAATGATGTTGAGACTGCTTTGGCGTCAGAGGAAATAGGGTAAACCTATACCAATTTAGATGATACCGAGAACCTTGATTGAGAATGGGAAGGAATGGCTGAATAAAAATTAATTGAACCTTGGGATAAAATATTGGCTTTTCAATGTATGCTATAATAAACCGACGTGAAATAACCATTTAACAATCATTACATAAGATTAAACTTTAGTAATTTTAAAATACTTTGCGTAACTTTTATTCACATTAAACCTCATGTTATTGTTTGATATTTTTTCATTCAATTTTATTTTGATAAGTTATACTTAATATATAGATACTTTTGTTAATATAGCCATTACTATATCGTGCAAATCAAAATGTAGCAAATATTGATCTGATATCTATTTGTCGGTTAAATTGTGCTTAAATATATTATTTATTTAAATAACAAAATTTCATTGTACTTTGAACAGTGTTGATACGGAATCAGAACGCACAGCCGATGTTCTACATGATTATGTGTCAGAATCACATAAGATTGGTCAAGATGTAAGCATTCAGCTAAATAAAAGGATGTTTTGATGCTTGATTAAAGAAGTTCACAATTACCTTAAACACCGTGTATTACGATAATTACGATTACTGTTGTTTACATTGTCTTTACTATCTATATTTCTTAACATTCTACCCATGACCTTAATTTGCAATGGTCATTGTTTTTGTTGCTAGCGCACAGAATCCAGTTTTGAATCCACTTTTAAGGGTAAGTATTTATATATTTTGTCAAACATAGATTTTGTCCTAATTTGAAAGTACAATAATAAGGTGATACACAATTGGTAACCTTCTAGATTCTACTTCTAGATTGTAAAAGCACATATTGTGAAATTGAACTAAACCTGTTCACATTATCTTTTATAACACATGTTTACATCAATTGATATGCACATATGAATGTCTACTTATCATTCAAGCTATAAATCAAGCTTTTTTGCCAATGATCCCATGTAAAAATTTCATTTTTGCAGCATCATCATTATTGCCTGAAAAATGGCATGAACGAACCTCGACAGCAAAAAGGTTTGGACACTTAACATAAATGATTGTTTATAATTTTGTTATCGAATCATACAATTTTAATTTGATCAGGGTGAAAAAGATATGCAAGTAGAAATTAAAGTCATCAGCAACTAATTCTCAGCATTCAACAGCAACTAATTCTCAGCATCCTTCGTTTTTTGTAGTAGAATTGGTTTGTCCTTTACCATTTGTTTCATAATTTTACTGATAACGCGATCATATTTATATGTTTTGATTTATCCTTGATCTAAAGGTGATAAATGAGGATAATGAACTGTTCCATTGGCTTACGCAACGATTTTAAAAATTTATAGTGAATAAGATAAAACTCGTCAAAACACTACGTCAAATATGTTTGTATATTTAACATTACATTAATGAAAATGACATTAAAATAATAAGATGTTGGTAGTACTGTGCAAAAATATTCACCTTTATTTTTTTGCTGGTTAATGATAAAATACGTAATTCATCCAAATTACTAAAAACCCACTTTTGACAATGACTTTAAGCAAACGTTATCGGTTTGAATATCAGTTTTGCATTTCATATTCAAAATATATTCTTGTTTAGACCTTTAAGATGAAACAAACATACCTACACTATGATATACACTATGACATAGTGTAAGTAATTATAATTATGACGTACTTTGAACAGTTTTGATTGGTTGAACACGGAATCTGAACGCACAACTGATGCACTGCGTGACTACGTAACTGCACCTTCTAGATATCTCCGTAGACCAGTGCCAAGATACAGAGTAAGAATTAAGCTAAATGCAACCATGCGTTCACACCCAACTAAACAATTAGCACACCGTTGCAAAGTTATTTGTTTCAAACGTATATAATGTTATCTTATACAAAGAATGATTTAAACTCATAGATTAAAAACAGTAATGGAGATTAAAATGTTACATTAAACGATATGTTAATTTGTTTTAAAAAGCAAATCATGCATAAACCACGATACAAGCGTTATCTAGCAGACATTTTAGTTTATCAATATATTTTAGGTTTATTGTTTAGAAATAAATTGTTTGAATGGTTTAAAGTACTCATGATTTTTTTGGTCTGTTCTGTATGAACGATAAGCTATAAGCCATTGAATTTATATTTTATTAAACAAAATGGATTTCTATGGAGAATTTTAAAGAGAACGCTAGATTGATGACAAAAGAAAAACAAATAAATATGAAATACATAAACATTATTTTAAATAAGCAGAAATATGCATAGTTTGCTAATGGTCTGAGCTGTATTATACCGCTCAAAAGTACGTTTTTGGCATACAAAATGTATTTCTAAAGGATTCTAAAGGATTCTAAGGAGCTGTATTATACCGCTCAAAAGTACGTTTTGGCATACAAAATGTATTTCTAAAGGATTCTAAAGAGAACGATTGATTGATGACACCAGAAAAAAAAACATTAAAAAAATATGAATTTCATATAACCTTATTTTTGATAAGCAGAAATATGCATAGTTTGTCAATGGTCTGAGCTTTCACTATACTGCTAAAAAGTATATTTTTGGCAGTCATTTATTAGTTTGGTGTGGAATAGTGTAGAATATCATTGAATATTTTAAACAAAATGTCGAAATTATTGAATAGTTTGACGAAATGATTACATAAATAAATCCCAGGCCACCTTGCGGAAGTACAATTCTATAATGAATCATGCTGACATAAATCCATCCTAGGAGTTCATCCTGCTAACGGTTCTATGTTTATTTTTTCAGCATATCAGCAGTGACTCTGAAATAGAAGAGCAGAAATATGGTATTTTAAGACTTTATGAACAGTTTCGTATTTTCAGACAACGTAAATATTTATAATTTTGCTTTAATACTTGATTTTCATAAAACAATTGTGAATACAATGCTAGCAATGGAATTGAAACATAGTTATATCAACATGAGTTCATCAGCTATAAATAAAATGTTGATACATACTGTTTTTCATATTTATTGTACATGTATTGCAAAGGTTGATTCTAAAATATACATTAAGATTTTGTTCATAAATGAAGCAAAACAAAAAAATTAAGGTACTCATTACAAAAAGCATAACATAATATAACTAAACAATTCTCCGAATTTTACTGTCTTATTCCTTTTTGCATATCAAATAATTAGCCAAATAAATATGTTGAATTCATTGCTCTTAATTGTTAGCGTATATACAATTTTGACGCCAGTACGATTCAATTCTAGATGAGGTTTACTTTAATTTTCAAGGGAAATTCCGTCAACCACCCGAGATTCCCCCGCGCCATCCGCACTTCATACATCGCACCTCAAGTCGCCGTTCGCCCCCGCCTGAGCCAAGCCCGTCTCCGCCGCCCCAAAGAGGTCAGGGTGATACGTATCTAGTTAAAGGTAAAACATTTCATAATCAATTTGTCATAAATCATAATGTGCATACTTTAAGAGTCCACGTACAATCATTGGAACCCAACATCCTATTCAACGCATCAATCGGGCCGTCTATCGGAGTAATATTAGTATGCGTTGCCATTTTGTTAAACTAAGACCGGT
Source organism: Hydroides elegans (assembly GCA_001703475.1). Taxonomy (NCBI): domain Eukaryota; kingdom Metazoa; phylum Annelida; class Polychaeta; order Sabellida; family Serpulidae; genus Hydroides; species Hydroides elegans. The sequence continues at coordinate 10,067 of LQRL01057454.1, forward strand.
CACGCTGAAAGTGTTTTGCCTTTTTTTTTCGCTTCAATCCATATCATGTACAATCTCCCAAGCAAAAATTGGCGGAATTTTCTCTCCCACCCGTTCCCGCCACTTTGATGCCTCATTCAACCTTATTGAATCCAAAACATTAGAAATTCGAAACATTTTCTGAAGTTTCTTAGACTAAATGAATAGGTGACCCTCTGGCTTTCAGGGGTGCACCTTAAGCCAAACTTCAAGTCAAGTCGCCGCTCGCTCTCGGCTGTTCCAAGCCCGTCTCCGACGCCCCAAAGAGGTCAGGGTGATACGTATCTAGTTCAAGGTAAATTATTTCATAATCAATTTGTCAAAAATCATAATGTGCACACTTTAAGAGTCCACGTACAATCATTGGAACCCAACATCCTATTCAACGCATCCATCGGGCCGTCTATCAGAGTAATATTAGTATGCGTTGCCATTTTGTTAAACTAAGACCGGTCACGCTGAAAGTGTTTTGCCTTTTTCTTCGCTTCAATACATATCATGTACAATCTCCCAAGCAAAAATTGGCGGAATTTTCTCTCCCACCCGTTCCCGCCACTGTGATGCCTCATTCAACCCTATTGAATCAAAAACATTTGAAATTCGAAACATTTTCTGAAGTTTCTTAGACAAAATGAAAAGGTGACCCTCTGGCTTTCAGGGGTGCACCTTAAGCCAAACTTCAAGTCAAGTCGCCGCTCGCTCTCGGCTGTTCCAAGCCCGTCTCCGACGCCCCAAAGAGGTCAGGGTGATACGTATCTAGTTCAAGGTAAATCATTTCATAATCAATTTGTCAAAAATCATAATGTGCACACTTTAAGAGTCCACGTACAATCATTGGAACCCAACATCCTATTCAACGCATCCATCGGGCCGTCTATCAGAGTAATATTAGTATGCGTTGCCATTTTGTTAAACTAAGACCGGTCACGCTGAAAGTGTTTTGCCTTTTTCTTCGCTTCAATACATATCATGTATCATCTCCCAAGCAAAAATTGGCGGAATTTTCTCTCCCACCCGTTCCCGCCACTGTGATGCCTCATTCAACCCTATTGAATCAAAAACATTTGAAATTCGAA
>LQRL01057454.1:12025-31779 GCA_001703475.1 Hydroides elegans
TATGTATCTCATAGTAACTGAACAGTTGAGCCTTGTTTGAGGCCTCATTCAACCAATTTGGCTGTGGGGTATGTTATCACTCACCAAGTCTGTCCGTTTGTCTGTAAAGCCTATTGTCTGCCAATTTATTCGTGGATACGTCAATTCATCTGTCTTTCCCCTTGGCAGTTGGGAGCTTGTGCATACGACTTTTCTATGAAGCTCTAATATGTGTTGCGCTTAAAAGGCAATCGTGCTTTGGAGCACTTTGTTCGCTGCACTTTGGTATGAAACCTTTGTTGGACGCACATGTAAATGAAGTCCTTGAGCTTCACCTTACCAACTTAATTCAGTGAATAATGATATATTGCAGGAATGCAGGGTTGAGGCTTTAACTTTAGCTTTTACATATGCTTTTAAGAGTAAAAAGATTTTCATTACACAAAATATATACATTTTTAAAATTGTAGAGTGTATATCTTTCAGAATCAAAGGTGAACAAGAAAGGAGAAGGGAAATTCGAAGAGAAGAAGGAGAACGAAAAGACAGGTTTGTATTTTGAATGTGTTTTAAAGGATAAAGGATAGTTAAACGCTGAGCACTTGGCAAATAATCATAAAATATTAACAAAATTTACTTATATGTATGTGTTCATTGTGATATATATATATATGTGTTTTTTTATAAGTGCCATTAGATTGAAAACGGTTGAATTTATGAAACCACTGCATACAAGAACTATTTTACACACATAAAACAACTACACTCTAAGCCAAGTAGAATACTTGATTTACAGTATTGATTTGCAGAATTGTTATATTTTATTTCAGCATTGTTTGGTAAAATTGAGAGTGAGATGAGCTTTTCAAAAAGGTACCTATCTACACAATATTGAAACATGCTTATAAGATATGTTATTATGATATGTAAAATATGTTATTTACTCAAGATGAAACTTGGAACACAATGAAAATTATTGACCGTTTAACTTTGATATTACAAAACACTCAGCCCATTAATAATTCAAATAACGCTTAGAACATTTAAAAGCTCGATTATATTTATAATTAATTATGTACCAGATAAAACGGAGTTTAACTCTCTATCACTTGAACTATTATAATCATCACTAAATGTTTTGACGAATGGTCTAAATTAAAGGTTTGAAAATTTCATTTATTATTTAGGTCTGCAGATCAATCTAGCCCATCGGATGTATCAGTAAGTTAAACAATATTCAACAATTATATGCTTTTGCAGCTAAAACACAATCACTTATGTGATCATTATGTCTTTCTTATAAGATACATTGAGAGCAATGAACATCTTTGTTCACACAAGATCAATTTCGTATTAAATCATTTGAGTATATCGATGCTGATTAAAATTTGAATTCCCTCTTTATTCAAAAAATACCAAAAATGTAAACGTGATTAATAAATTTTAGTTTATTGTAAATGCTTCACGAATACATGTTATTTCATTTAATAAAAAGGCGAATATGGTGAAGGGAACATTGGATGTATCATTTTAAAAATAAATATTATCATTGAAGCTCGAATCCATCCCACTCACTTTATCAAACATTGTTTTTTAATAGAGCTCCCGAGAGAATAATGACGATTTCGAAATGTGTGCTGAATATGCAGATCCTACAGGTAAGTTTGATTGGTTCGTTTCAATGACACACAGAATGCATTGTTGTGACGATTTCTAAATAATTGTATAACAAATTGAAGGGCTCCGGGCAACAATGTGTTAAGTCGACTTAACATGTTTCGCTAAAATATATTGCCTATTGATTATAGATCAATGTTTTATTATAAAGTGATTATAAATCAATACGATCATAATAATATCATCGTTTGGCCGTTTGCCAATCCTTATATAAATGACAAATTAAAAAACACTCGATGCCTCTTTTATCAAAACGTCGATTTCAGACTTAACACATTGTCGCACGGAACCCTTCAATTATTTCTTTTGAATATTAAATTTATAATGACAGACGTTAATGGGATAAGATTTATGTTTTTATTGCTTTTGTTTCTAACTTTGGACACAACAATTCTCCGTTCCTCATTTCATGCAATTCAATTGTTTAGCAAGATTCCTTGTTTTGTGACTCCTAATATGCTGCTATAATGAAAAGTCTTTATCGAAATAAATACATAATTATATATCAAAGTATTGCTATATATAAGTTTCATAAAAATATATTTTGGTAGCATTTCTATAACTATTCTAAGCTGCATTTTAAAAGATAAATTAACAGGTTCAAAGACTGTGTATCTTCCTCACAATAAATAAAACTAGAAATAATTCTATAAATTGCTATAAAATATGTTTCTAAGTATAGTATTTTTTTCAAAAAGAAATTGCAGAGTACGTGAGACGTGAATCGAGCTGGCTATTCGAAAACCTGTATGTCGGGGCGCATCTACCTAATCTTGTTTCGTCGGGAATTCTGAAGGAGGAAGAATTGAAAACAATAGAAAATCAGCCTTGCGAGAGCCTCAAGGTAATGTTTTAAATTAAGTTGTTGAATTGTGTGTAACCTGCTCTGTGAATGCGTTGTCATAATGAATTTTCATCATTTATATATTTCTAAACCGCATCTGCTTTAACCACATATTCATGCTGTTTTATATAAGCAATATATATGTTTTTCAAAGGAAAGTCAAAGTTTTAATGACAATTGGTGACTTTAGATTTACGATATAATAATATAACCCATGGCAGTTCGTAAGTAAGTGTTAAAGCACCGAATTTTAAACAAACGATATCAACTTTAAATGTATAACCCGATCTGTATTCTTATATTGGAGCTATATTTTGATACTTATACCCGTTATTATCCATTGTCGTGTATCCATATGTTTTAAAACTTTATCTCCACCAATGAAACCCAAGAAATGATTTAAGCACACTGCATTACTAGCACACATATTTACTAAACATGTACTCAAATTATACCGATTTATTACTATTATTATTATGTCGATAAGATCCAGATAGCCTCATCATTGTTATATTATTTTTTGCTTCAAAATTTCAGATAAGAAAACTACTGGAGTTCCTGAAGAACAAAGCCTCATGGGAAAAAGTGTTTCTTTGCTCATTGGAGGAACACACACCGTACATTTGTTCCCGTGCGTTGAGAACATTTTGCAAGATCAATGTTAGACTTTGAAGTACCAAAAAGGTTTGCTATTACATGGTTATAAAATATGCATTGTTTGTAAATAGGAAAGAAATAAGAAAAAACTGTATATATAGGATTGCTTTGTCATATAATGTATCGACAAACCGAGATTACAGATTACATCTAATTATATTTTTTAGGCATATTTAACTATATGTTATAATTGCAAAAAGGTTTTTAGACAAGAGTCTATTTAATCTGGTTTTTTATACAATATATTCATTCATGTCAAAGCTAAAATTATGAACTAACTTTCAATGTTTTTTTTTAATAATTGAAATGCGTAAAGTAATTTGCTGAACGCGAGGGCATAATAATTGGTTGACCTTGTTCGTTTTGCTATGTGATTACAATGTCTAAACCGAAACAAGTGTTTGAGTTGAATATGGTTACATAAACTTATGATGTAGTCAGGAGTGCGCCCACTGAGACGAGAGCGAGAGCTAGAGCGAGATTTAGAACTGAAATTACTCGAGCGCGCCAAGTTCATTTGCGAGAACAAAAGCGAGAGGTTTTGCGAGAGAATTAGAATTGGTTTATATTAGATTGATTTTCAAAATATAGTGTTCGCTGACGAAGCGCTATGTGAACTTAAACATTGATCAATATCGATATCGGATGCCTTATCAGCATCGAGATATTTCGTGATTCCCATAGAGCCTTTATGTGTCAAATCGGTTGCCTATTTCACGTAGTTTTGAAATTCTGCAAATTAGTATTTATCGTAATTACAAGTGGACATGTTATACATGTACTTTTATATATAACCTTCAAATAATCTGTCCCTCGACGCGCAGCAATGTGAATATGAATATTGCAAACTATCGATACCGGATGCCTTTTCGGCATAATAATATTTCAGGATTCTTATTAGGCTTTTTATATAATGAAATACGGCCGCTCATTTAAACAAAGTAAGAAATATGAATAATTGAGTGTATAAACATGTTAATATCTATATTACATGTGAACTGAATATATACTGTGCGGTATTTATCAATATATTTATTATATATGCCACCGATCCGATAATAATCCCGGTTGGGGATTAAATCATTCACCTTGATTTTGGATAAAATATTCCATTATGACAACCCGAGAGATAATATCTTTATAAAGCCTTTGAACAGACTCCATCATAATAAGGTTCAAGCCTGAAGATACATATAGAAAAATGGCTAGGCTGGAAACTAAAATGCCAATCGGATAGGATTGTTCATATCACGCAATTTCCGAGCATGACTTCGTGACCTTATCGCGACGTTACAATAACTATGGTCTTAAGTCTGCCAAAAGGTCCACCGGAGAACGCCACATACACCTATCTAAATTTCATGAAGTTTCACTAATACAATAATTTTCGGGAATGTGTTTTAACATTTAATGCTTGTAAAGTTTGTATGTGTTAAGCAATGATTATAAACTACTCAAGATCTCATTCTATCTATCTTTCTATATATTTAAATGTATTTAGTAAATATACTCAAACAGCTCTAGATTCCGAGCTAAACTCAGTGGGAGGAAAAGCGAGAGCGAGTGTTTTGTGTGTTGGCTTTTGGTCTCACTGTCGCTCTAGCATTCGCTCTTGCTTCAGTGGGCGCGCATTTGTATGAAATATAGTAGCACAGAACCTCTTGCTCTCACGCTAGGTGTCGCTCTCACTTTAGATCTCGCTCTCATCTCAGTGGACCCGCCCTGTATCGCATCTGTTTAATAAAAACCTGTCGATTGATAAAAATACAAATATAAACATTGGTTTTGAAAACGTCTTAGGATAAATCAACAAAGTTGAACAAAATCTAAACTTTTATAGCAGAGTCGTCTGTAAATTGGCAGAGTCGATACAACTTCTTATTGAGCGATGCACCAAAATATATTTTTTCTTTTTTATTCAATATAGTTTTACGATTAGTACAATACATCATAAAATGTGTTGAAACATTTAAAAATAAAATAACATGAGTACAGAATAACAGTGTTATGAAATGACAAATCTAAAAAAAATCAACAGTAAATTCACGAAAAAGTATAGTGTTCGAGAATTTTATTCAGTTATGAGTATTTTACACAAAATGTAATCGTAAAATGTATAGTTAGACAATTGCTTGCAAACAAAACTATCTTTGCTAAACATGAGCACAAAGAGAGCTTAACAAATTATTAATAAACATGCTAAATAAAAAATAAGAACTCCAGCACTGAACGGGTTAAATGACAACCCTTTATAACAACATTAATGGTTCTTTTTCAAGGCGATAAATCATTTTTTTAATCACTCATCGTAGACTCAATGAAGCATTCAACAACCGCATCAATAAAAGTGACCTGGTTATTCATATTCACTCTTAAGTTTATCCGCGTTTTTGAAATAAAGCTAGATTTAAAGATGCAGTTACTTAGGTTCGGCCAAGGTCTTTTCACATTGTGATCTTGAAAGAAGATTTATACTCATTGCTACTTAGGTTTATTACATTCCAATCCAGGCAGAGCATAATGCGTCGCATTTGACATCAATATTATAGGTATAGAGTACGTTATGACTTAAATCATGGGTTATTACTTGGGTTCATTATATTCAACTCGTGGCAGTACACATATCATCTTATAAAGAAGTCTTTTTGATCTTAATATTATAGGTTTTCAGTATGTTATGACATATCATCTCAAAAGAAAGGCTATTTAAGAGCAATATTATAGATTTTCAGTACGTTATGACTTGAATCCGAGCTTTATTACTTGGGTTCATTATATTCAACTCCAGGCAGTACACATAGCATCTCAAATAGCAGATTGGCAGCAGTAAGAGCCGTTGTTCCTGTGAAGTCATAAGGAGGAGAGACTTCGACTAGGTCGCCTCCGATTAGATTAAGGCCTCGCGCTCCGCGAATGATTTCAAGGGCCTGCAATTAAATGAAGAAATGAGTATGTTATTGAATAATTTAATCTCATATAGGTGCGGATACAGGAAAATATTGAATCGGGGCGTCAATGATATTGCATATCAGACCAAATGGGATGGGGCAATTTTTTTGTTGATATAACAGAGTGGAGAGAGCGATCAGGCTATACCCCTATAAATTTGCGCTCGTTAATCAAACATTTATATACATATATGACATCATGTGTTCCTTGTTTTTTTTTTAATTCGACACCAGGCAGAACGCATGGCATTTCAAATAGCAGATTGGCTGCGGTTAGGGCTGTTGTTCCAGTAAAGTCATAAGGAGGCGATACTTTCACTAGGTCTCCTCCAATTAGGTTAAGGGCGCGACCGCCGCGAATAATTTCAAGGGCCTGCAATAATAAATGTATGTTCATTTATAATATGAAACAGAAATGTTTAGTATTTATTGATGTTCAAATGCTGTGTTCATAGCAATACTGGTTACTTTGGTTTAATCATAATATTCAACGCTAGGCAGAACACATAGCATTTCAAATAGCAGGTTGGCTGCGGTTAGAGTCGTTGTTCCAGTGAAGTCATAAGGAGGCAATACTTCAACTAAGTCGCCTCCAATTAGATTAAGGCCGCGCGCGCCGCGAATAATTTCAAGGGCCTGCAATGATAAATATATTTTCAATTATGATAAAAAAAATGAAATTTAAGTACTTATTCGTGTTTAAATGCTGTGTTAATAGCTGTACGGGTTACTTCGGTCCAATCGTAATATTCAACGCTAGGCAGAACATATAGCATCTCAAACAGAAGGTTGGCTGCGGTTAGAGCCGTTGTACCAGTGAAGTTATAAGGAGGAGAGACTTCGACTAAGTCGCCTCCGATTAAATTAAGGCCACGCGCGCCGCGATTAATTTCAAGGGCCTGCAATAATAAATATATGTTCATTAATAATATGAAACAGAAATGTTTAGTATTTATTGATGTTCAAATGCTGTGTTCATAGCAATACTGGTTACTTTGGTTTAATCATAATATTCAACGCTAGGCAGAACACATAGCATTTCAAATAGCAGGTTGGCTGTTGTGAGGGTTGTTGTTCCAGTAAAATTATAAGGGGGAGAGGGAGACTTCGACTGGGTCACCTCCGATTAGATTAAGGCCGCGTGCGCCGCGAATAATTTCAAGGGCCTGCAATTAAATTAACAAATGATCATGTTTATGGATTATTCAATCACAAATAGGCGCAGATCCAGAAAAAAGTATTGAATCGGGGCGTCAATGATATTACATATGAGACCGAATGGGATAGGGCAATGTATTCGTTGGCATAACATTTAAGAGCAATCAGGGTGTGCCCCTGTAAATTCGCGCTTGTAAATCACAAATACATGTATATGACATCGTGTGTTATTTTGGCTTATTAAATTCGACATCAGGTAGTTAACAAAGCATCTCAAACAAGACGTTGGCTGCAGTTAGTGCTGTCGTTCCAGTAAAATCATGAGGGGGTGATACTTCATCGAAGTCGCCTCCAATCAGATTAAGGCCGCGCGCGCCGCGAATAATTTCAAGGGCCTGCAATGGTGATAAATGATTGTAAATAAATAAATGTACAATGTGAGACAATAATGCTAAGGGCCTGCTAGGATAGATAGGTCCTTTTGTCACTCTTCACTGCCGTACAAGTAAAATATCAATGTTATAATTTAACTAGACCAATGAGTCGCCCGTCATTTCTTTGTCTAAAGCTGTTTGCTTATATAAGCCTCATTGGCTCTTATATAAGCAACATTTTAGGATGCTTACCTGCATAGTATTGAGCCCAGCAATTTCTGGCGTTCCCGTACACGGAGCAATACTTGGATCCAAACCGTCGATGTCGAACGATAAATAAAACGATGAGTCACCCATCATCTCACTATGATCCAATGCTGATTGCTTATATGAGCAACTAAAGTTGGCCCTTGACTAATCCAAACTCGGATGCTTACCTGCATAGTATTGAGTCCAGCAATATCGGGCGTTCCTCTACCCGGAGCAATACTAGGATTCAAACCGTCTATGTCGAATGAGAGATAAACTGGTGAGTCCCCATCACTTAATTGTAAGAAAATACTTACTGCTCATATAAGCAAACATCGGTTGCATATCTGCATAGTATGGGGCCCAGCAATCTCAGGCGTTCCTGTCCCCGGTACAATGCTGGGATCTAAACCGTCTTCGGCAAATGATAAACTGGTCCTAACACCATGTCACATATAAGCAATATTTGCTTATATAAGCAAATGTTGCTTATGTGAGCAACTTTTGGATGCCTACCTGCATAGTATTAAGCCCTGCAATTTCTGGAGTTCCTGTACCCGGAGCAATACTAGGATCCAAACCGTCTATGTCGAATGATAAATAAACTTGTGAGTCACCCATTTTCACATCATAATATATAAGCAGTTGTTGCTTATATAAGCAAAGCTCGGTTGCCTACCTGCATGGTGTTAAGCCCTGCTATTTCGGGCGTGCCAGTACCAGGGGCAATACTTGGATCCAAACCGTCTATGTCGAAAGATAAATAAACTGGTGAGTCACCCATCATCTCACGAACTTCCGCCATTAAAGGAACCAGTGATTGGTTGAAAATATGCTGCATGCGAACGATGCGAAATCCCTGTCAAGGAAATGAGAAATATAATTTGATTCACAATTGTTCAAATATAAGAAAAAGTAATGAAGTAAATGGGGAGTCACTCATTATTTCTCGGACTTCCGCCATTAAAGGAACCAGCGATTGGTTGAAAGCTGCATGCGAACGATGCGGAAACCCTGTTTGTAAAATATAATTAAAAAATATACGTATATATTCAATTTAATATATCTGATATTTATTTCACGAAAAATATATTAGGTAGTTTGTTGAAAATATGCTGCATGCGGACGATGAGGAAACCCTGTAAAGGAAATTGAAAGGTAGCATTTATTTATTTACATTTGTTTTCAAATGCAAAAACAAAATGATTAAGCGAGAGGGTTTTAGGCATTTCGAAAGGATTCATGTTTGAAACGAATAATTTGGATTTCGATGCTTTAACTGATTGTTGTTCAAAGATCTGATACACGTTAAACTCACTTTACATTTGAGTCGATAAGAATTCATAAAGTCTCTATTTATTTAAAAAGCTCAACGATATGGAACTGAACATCAGTAAGTTTCTATAGATCGGTCAGAGGTCTTTGGATTAATATAAATGATCATGTATAATTAAGGAAAACGTGACATTTATTAATGTAAAATATCAATTTTAGAGTCTTTCATAGGAAGACACAGCTTGTAAGGTTTTCACCAATGACTAAAAGAAGGTTGGTATGTTTATGTATGGTTTCCATTATCAACTAATTGATCATTAGTTGTTCTTTGTATATATGTGTGCAGTTAACAGCTTACTTCAATTAGAGAATAAAGGATATTTCAACTATTAAAAACGTTTAAATAAACGAAATGTTGAAATCATGAAAAGATGAATGTACATGTATTTTATTGTTGGTTGATTTGTATTTGTAAGGCACGATAATTAAGAACGACGATGTAGGTTATTTAAAGAGCATGAGAACAAGTTGCCTTCGATTTATAAAAATAAATTAATTAATAAAAACATTTCTATATGCAAAATAATTTCTAAAAATTGATCAAAATTTGATTTTACTTAATTGATCTTACCACAGATTTCGGCCAGTCCATATCTTGCATCGAGTATCCCGATCCTCGTATACCGATTTGCACGACTTTATTACCGTCTAAACAACCATCTTCATACGCGCGACGAAAAGTAGTACCATGTGCTATTTTGCAACCGAGCATGTGATCGCTTACGTCTTTGTGTGCGTCAACATGGATTAGGCCGACGGGACCGTATTTTTCTTTTATTGCCCTGTCAACAAAGAAATTATTTAAAAGATATTGCCTATTTATAAAATTCGAAATGCCAGCAATTAAAAATAGACATAGAAACACGGTTATTAAAATATTTTCATATCCACATACTGCATTAGAAAAATAATATTATTTGTGCATCAGAAGAAATAGGGCTATGAAATTCTACAATAATGCATATTGAATTTTTCTTTTGAAATGCTAAAAGAAAGTAAGTATTTTACTTATTTCAAGTAACCCAGACGTTACCAAAAACATCGTTGATAATATGCATTCACGATGTGATGCATACATATATATCTATAAGTACAGTTTAGGTAAGCTGCATTCCAACCATTTTACATTACAGTTGATGTTGCAATTACCTGAGAATTGGGTAAGTAATGGTATGATCGCCTCCAAAAGGTAAGAGGCTTGCATCTATTGGCTATAAGCTTTGCATAATGTTCCTTTATCTGTATACAAGTCTTCACTCACTCAGAACATGTGACTTATACACATGATTTACGGTATCCGGTCAAAAAGTCCCCGGACATAAAGTCCCCGGACATAGAGTCACGATTTTGGCAACATAGGACATAAAGTCCCCAGACAAAATGTTTAATAAAATGTTAATTTCCCAATATTTTATTTATATCACGATTAACTATCATTTAAGAATTCATTTAAGACTATATAACTATCAACATGCATTTAATTAAAATGAAAATAAATGTTGCTAAATTATATTTTTACCAGGGGATTTTATGTCCTATGTTGCCCAAATTGGGGACTTTATGTCCGGGGACTTTATGTCCGGGGACTTTTTGACCTGCATTCATGATTTACATATTGAACTAACCTTAGAATCGGGTAAGTGATGGTATGATCTCCCCCTAACGTCAGTGGCTTGCATCCATTGGCTATGAGTTTTGAATATTGTTCCTCTATTTGTTTACATGTCTTCACAAGGTCATACGGCGTTACCTCGACGTCACCGACGTCTGCTACGTTGAGCGTGTTGTATGGCTCGGCACCTAAGACGAAAATTCTTTGCATAAAATCGCATAATTTAAAAGAATAAGTATAAGGCCGCGGTTACACTGAAGAAAAAGAAGCAGCTTTTTTCATGTAACCAATTTGTTTTATAGCAAGATTGACGTGAAAAAAATGCAGTGTAATCACCCCTTATCTTTAAAAGCTTCTTATTTTACTTCAGTGTATCGGCAACATTAAGATTTGACTTACATAATGTGACTTACATAATATTCAATGTCTTAAATCTTAAATGACCTATAGCTATGATGTTTTGTAGGTTTCAGTGCTAAATTAATTGGCGCTTCGAACAATTAAAACAAATTGTACAATTCTCATTGTTTTGTGGCCATTGAAATAGTTCTTCTAGAAATCAAGTACTTAAAGATGAATAATGCCGTTTGAAAAAAAAACAAGGATACACGTCGGGAAAATAAAGAAGGTTGTAAACCCCATAACACCTGCAAAACGTCCATACATGTATAGAAAAAATAGGTCGTCGTTTAGAGGTTGCTTCTTGATTAAACCTGACTATGTCTTTTGATAAATATATTTATCAATATCTTACCAGTATCGATATTGCAAGCCCTCAGTAGCGCTGATTCTGTTCTAATCTGCCGCGGTCCAAACCGAGTTCCAGAACGATTCGAGGTTCCCCAGTCAATCGGAACGCCGACGAAACACGCGTCCAGACCTGTTGTGAAAAACCCGCATTCCTTTCAATTTCGCAGCGATCGCATAAGAGCATGTCGACATAATTACCACATCGAAATTAATTTGCCCAAAAAAAATTATATGCTCATCTTAAAAAAGAGTTACCAGTAGATATGAAAATCAAAACATAACTGCAAAAAAATCCGTATTGTTCCATTTTATTTATATATCTGCTCTATTAATATAACAAAGGCAAATTAATTATGAATCTGAATAAGAAAAATATGACATACCATCTGTATTCTGTTGAATAGGCAGCCGGAACATAGATGCAATCCCACATGGTCGCGCCAAATCGTTCCCTGAAGGTGGCTTATTGGGAGTTCGCGTTTGCGCATATCCCAAAGAAAAACATCGTGTCGATAACCTTTGTGCGCTAACAGTAGCGAGTAATGCGGTTTTTAATCCGTTCATTTTTGTTTTTTTTTTTTAATTTTTAGTCCTTTATATATGTTGTGTTTGCTGTAAACCTTTATTTTATTTTTGCTTTTCGGGTGACATATACTGCTTAATCTTGGGACAAACTTTTTTTCTCGTTTGTTTGTAACCACAATTTATTAATATTTATTTGTTTTATGATTGACATATACTGATTGATGCTAAGTTAGAATGTGCACTTCACTTATGCTTTTATGACAGTTAATAACAGTTGTAACATCTTCTTTATAGCACTTCAAAATAACATTAGCATCGATATTGTTAAGGTCAAGTCTTTCGATATGAATTTGATGTAAAACATATAGTTGAAAGAGGTCCTTTCAGGAAGATACTATACTAATGAAAGCATATATTTACATATTGCATGTCTATATACATCTATATACATGTCTATATATAACTCTGCACCCGATCTCAGAATCTGAACACTGAACTGGCATAACTATATTTGAATTAACAATTGATTTTATGCTACATATTGCGGATATCTCGAACCAGTATGAATATATAAAAGTTTACATCAATTTTGCATCATTATGCATGAACACCGCCCGTTGTTTACCGTGATCAGAACCGACTTAAAGTCAACATTAAGATAAACAGTTTAGAAATTCTATTTTAGAGCCGATTTTAGTCCTAGATATAATACACAGGATTCAAATGTACAACAGAATGATGAAATGTGTAAATTCAAGTTCATATGTCACCAAATGCACATCATGTCACGAAATTGCGACTTAGTTTCAGTGTAAATACATGTATATTTATACTTAATATATGACTGTATTTACAGTAAATGTGGTTTATAATTGGCGACATCCGTGCATAACGATACTATTGCGGTATTGACATTAAAGCAGACAGCAGTCCACCATTTATGTTAAATAGTGGTCTATTTCCAGTCCCGAAATTTGCACCCATTGTCAACTTTGGTCATATTTAGGGACGTATGTGTATTAGATTCTTGCAATTTGGAGTGTAGATGGAACTCAGTAATATTCATTTAGTTCAGTGATAAATATTATGAAAGGAAATTTCACGTTTTGTTTTAACAAGCATAGGTTATCAAATATCCAGAGTGTGGTCTAGGAAGTAAAAGAGAGTCGAGAGGTAGTCGAGACGTTCTTGTGCGCCACAAGAGGGTCTATTTTATTGTTCATTAGAAATTGAAATGCTCTTCCCCTTTAATCCTTTTACCTTGATTGGAAATAAATAGCAACCTCCACCATTCACTCAATTGTTTCACGAATCACAAGCTCATTAAGTTGACAATTTGTGGTTGAATATAAACCCATTTATTATTGATATGACACTTTATTTTTTATATTGTTCTCAAATTGTATTTTACTCTGCCTTTTATATTGGCTACTAGTTGCAAATATGCACATCAAGCGTCTAGACGACAATGTATGCTTTATATTTGCATTGACATTTCTAAAGAATCATAAAAAATTCGTTTTTAAACTGTGCGTAAAATTAATACTGTAGTAACTAGATATAATACCGTATTGCGCATGGATAAGCATTGCATCACATGAATAATGTAGTATGACATAATCGAACATCAATTAAAATCATTGAAAGCATTTCTCTGATAACAATTTTATATGAATTTGCTATAGAATCTACAATTAATGTAATGTTTGAAGTCCATTTTCATCAACAATAAAAAAGTCACCTGGTACTGTTATGCACGGAATACTTCCATATAAAAAGTCATAGTGTATAACTCAAATCAAATCTCAAATCTTGCTAACGCATATCAAATGCCTATATCTTTATTGGTTTTGAGAACTATGTAAATGTATGAAAAACTACACCCTTCTTATGCTTTAAACCTGGATTTATTCCCATGTAATGAATGACATGAATGACAAATAAAAAGGATCTTTATGCACGGATCCGCTTTAAATGTAGGTTAGCATCGATGTTTACGATTACGACCTAAATATCGGACACCAAAGTTTAATGCACTTTACTTAAGTTTAACCATACCGAATGATGGTTATAGTAATATGGTACATTTACTGAAATATACAATTGTTTTTTTTAATGTTTATTTGAGATATACAGGTGAGGGTTAGCGAAAGAGAAGAGAGAGAGAGAGATACATGTATAGAGAGAAATATATATAGATTAAGCTCGGATTTTTATCATGGAAGTAATTAACGGTTTAAAATGAGTGACTTTTGTAGGAAAAAAATAGCAATTAAATAAATACACAGAAAATACCAAATATAACTAATAATGAAAGAGTGCTCGCATGTATGTTTTAACAAATTCAATGATTACAGACCTACAGGCGTACATTTAAACGTTTCTGATTACTCACAGAGAGGTTATATCAATAGATATAAGCTCTCTGCTACTCCAGAGCGTTTGTTTTCGCTTATCTTACGTAGAATCTAATTTTAAAAATTATTGAATAGCTCATTGCTTAATTGACTCACTTTCACTTTCCTTATGTAACAAGCCTTGAAATAAAAGTTTACAAGCAGTTAAACATTTTATACCATCGAATGCCTCTTAAGATCTGTTCTTTTGAAATCTGTATGAGAAGCAACTGTTTATCAATATTTGATGCTCATTAAAATGTTTTACCCGGGAAAACATCAAATATGATTTTCTTTCTGGTTCGGGCAATAACACTTTAAGACATTTTTAAACATCGAAAACCTAAAACTTTAATTAGTTCACCCGATTCTCATGCTTAAAATTGGCTCACGTCTATTCATTATTTTTCCTATAATTTTGATTCTAAAAATGGTATATATATTCAGGAATTCCGACAAAAAGTAACTGTTTGAAATGATAGAGCCCCCACTTGATTCCACCATTTACTCGTAGTCATACTTTTTTTTAAACATCTTGAGTATAAAATGATTACGGTATCTGCTGTGTAATATATTTATTTTTTGGCAAAAAAATGAAATGAATATGTTGAAGTGGTTAATTTGCGCATATGAGACACACATATTACATTGAATTATATTCAAAACGAGAGGGCATATTTTCTCAACCCAATTATGGTGAAAAGCAGTCTTTCCATCCATTTTGCTTGAATTTCTAAGAAATGTTATTTCTAGGGAAAGAAAATATAACAACTACCCTTAACCCATTATGATAAGGAGTTCCACAAAAATAAGTGATTTAGACACAGATAAACTAGAGGTCGACAGTTTTAAGACTAGTTTCAGTTTAAACCTTCCATAGCAACTACTTAATAATATATTGCTAGTTATCTGAAAACCAAAAAAGTTTACCTCAACCCTTTGATTGGCAAGAGTTGTCGTCAGACTCATATATTTTGTTATTCAATTTCTTTTTCTCACAAGAAAATATATTCTAAAAAGGTAAACTCATTATATGAAAAGAAATATTACAAAAAAGTTATTTCAGCACCTTTAAACATGAAGTCAATAGTTTTTATATCAGTTTCACTTAAACCCTAGCAAAGGGGCCGATTAATGTAAATGTATACAATTTGTTATGCAATTTTAAACTCAAAAACATATTATAATGAAGATTTTGTATAAATTTGTCTAAGTTTCATCTCTTATTGTAAGAACTATTCATTCAATTACGTTGGTGACCTTATAATTATTTAACGTCATTTTTATTTTAAGATTCATTGATGTAAGACGAGGTTATAACCTTATTCGGTTTATATATTAGAAGAATCATTGGTAGAAATTTGTCAATTAAGCACCATGGTACAGGTCTTAGTTGAAATGCCATAAATTTAAGATATCATCCACGTAGATACTCGAAGGGCACCTCACGAAATATATTAGAAAAAATTGCAGAAAAAAATTAAAACATCGTTACAATTACGAAGAATCACAAAACAAGTTTTTTTGAACATCTGAATTTTGCAAAAAGGTGTTCCTTTTTCCCAAGCCAGCGGGACTACTTCTCATTCTCTAGCCTGCTTGGAACAAAAAAGGAACACCTTTTGCGAAAATTGTAATGTTGAATATTACCAAATTACGTATTATATCTTGCAAATTATAGTCTATTAGACAATAACACGCAGGTTTTATCACTTTCGAAATAGTTATTCTCACTTCTCATTGTGAATATGAAGAAATTAACAAAAAAAGGTGTTCCTCAAAATCCTCAAATCTCCAAACTAGAATGAAGTTTCTCAAAATTTACAAGCCAGCTGGAAATAAGTCGGGAACACCTTTTTTGGGGAACAGCTCGGAAGATGCTCTTCATACACCATATTTTGATTTGTATAGGCTTAAACATAAGGCCCTGGCCACACTGGGAGCGACGAAAAGCGACAGCGATTATGTTCATGTATATCCAATGTTTGGGGAGGGGGGTATTGGGTGGAGGTATACACTCATTGAAACATATCGTCCAATTTTTCTCAAAGTGACGAATATGCTTTTTCCCCATTTTGAGATATAGGCAAAAGAAGATTTTACCATTTTCAATCGAAATTATTGTTTACCTTAACGTTTACCAAATTATGTTACCTAAATAATACATTCATATACCGATATATGTTACCGAAATTAATACATGCATTGAAAGTTTAAAATCTAATTTTATTACTGCAATGACGTCATCAAACTTATTCGTCACATCGACAAAAACATATGAAATACCAAAAACTAAAAATAGATAGAAAATTGAAACTTAGGCATTTAAAAGTCATCGTTAAACATTGTTCAAAATCGTAAAAATGGCTATTCGCCACTTCGCGGAAAAATTGACGATATTATTCCTTTTTAAAGACTCGTTATACGAAAAAAATGCAACTGACGATACCTTGGGAGAAAAGTATATGTTTATTCTGTCGTGGTTATTGGCTTTGTTTTGGGATGCTGGCTTGGGCATGAAAAAGAAAAGTTTGCATCTTTTAACTATAAAAACTATATAATTATACTTTGGCTTGAATTCCTGTAATTACCCGGTAATTGAAGCATTATTTACAATGACCCAGAATCACTTGTTTACTATTTTGCCAAATATATCCTGGGGAGGGGGTATATGGAGGGGGTTTGTGTGCAATTTATGAAAGATATCTGTTGTGTGAACATAATTTTAGCTCTCTCATGACAAATGTTTGTCTTTATAAGGCCTCACTTATCTTTAAATAACGTCAATTACTTTGAAAACATGTGATATTTTAAAGTTGCCCTATGATTGTAGTCTAATCAATTTGTCAAGATGAACATATTTCAGGTTAATTAGAGTAATATGTTAGTGTCGTTTAACATACATTGAGCCTCTTTGTATGATTGAATATGTTTATTCAGCGAAAGTTGCATGTTTTAACAATAAATGGCTTATTCTGAGAATAATAGTACTAATGGAATCCAGTAATGCACTGGGATTTAAGATACATTTGTAAGCGAAAATTGCATGTGAAATCATGACATAGCAGTCAAGACCTTTGGTGTTGTAGACTAGTTCGAAATTAGAAGTGCTTTATTGTTTTGATAAAAAGATACATGTTTTATGATCATGAAACAACAATTATTAAAAGAAATGATGAGATGCATATATGTTAAAACAATGATAGACGGGTTGCGGCCATAAATGTTCTAATCAAGTGTGTTTGTAAATAGATGTGAAATTTAAGATACCTAAGATAACTTTCCATTCAAAAGCCGCGATCACGCAAAATAAAAGCACGAAAATAAAGTTAAAAATCCCGATCTTTGCTTGAATAGAAATAATAAATTGTTATGTTTTTATACAAAAGTTGCTCTCGAGCTTTCTGTTTTCGTGGCCTTATGCAAAGGAAGAAATCGAATGTTTATATAATTCATTTTAAAATGTAGCAATATATCTGCACGGAAACATACGAATTTGCCCTCTAAGGGTACGTTTATGAATTTTCGCGCGGAAAACCAGTATGGAATACTAAAATGCTCATATGATTTATGTGTTTATTAGCAAACTAGTCTTGAGTGGTTCTATGGGTGCCTGGTGTACCAATGCATGTTTTAAACTAAAAAAAAATCTACAAGTTTTTACAGAAAAATGCCATTTTTATACCTTTTCCTCAAAATCACTCTGCCGCGTCCGAAAAAAACCCAGGCGAAAACGCGACACTCGAGACAATTCTTTTCTGGTAAAAATTAGGTGATTATAAAATATTATTTTTTTTGAGTTTGGGTTTAAGTTGAAGTATATATATCAAAGTATATGTACTTCTATTTAATAATAATTTAAATAAAATTAAGTGCTTTAAAACGATTTTTATTACAAAATTTGGTCTTTTGCGTTTCCGCTCGTTGTGTTCGTGATTTTTTGCCGCAGCGATTCTCTGCGTTTTTTATTGTTTCGGATTTTTTTTCAAATGTTTGGAAAGTGGTGCCCGAAACGGAATACCATTGATATATATTCACTTGCAAACACATATGAACTATATTGATGAAACGAATCTTTGATATTATTTCAATAATCCAAACATGTCAATCATGAAGATTTAAAAGTAAAAATTAAATATGTGATATAATATTTCTTTCAAAATAATTTATAGGAACCCTTTTGATGTATGATATACCGAGTCTTAGATAATCAATGCTGCCCTGATCGTTTTGTTCGTGTTATTTTGCATAGAATATTGTGATATTGTAAAATTTAAATATTTGTTACAAACTCTTAAACAGTACATGCATGTATAATTGTATGCATATGTTATACTTGTATGTATTTTGGAAAACACTATATTCCAAAGTTAGTGGAGCGATTCAATCCATAACTATTCTCTCATATGGTTTCATTGTGTAGTTATTCAAATTAGCCTTTGCTGTCGCTTACAAAATAGCATTACCTATTCACTTCGAGGGGATTTTAATATAAAAGTCAATATAAATTGTTACCAGCTTGCGTTTTCGCAAGACTAAAGGATTATGAATATTAAAATCGCGGCGAAAAATCATAAACACAAAAACCGCAGCGGAAAATCATAAACACAAAAAAAAACCGCTGCGAAAAATCATAAACGTACCTTAAGGCTGAGCCCACACCAAACAGGCAAAAAATTGCCCGTAACCGGTTTGTCATGTATTTTATATCAATATCACTTGAACTCTATCGCGTATAATTCAATCATTCAAATTATGCTATTTAAATTTCATTGGTATGGAATGCATTTTATAACAAACCGGGTTTGAGCCATGTTTGCCTGTTGTGCGTGAACACGGTTTGCGCTAATCCATAGAGTTTACTTAACATGCAAGAATACTCTGTTTCTAACTGATTTTTCGCGCAAATAGTTTTCATTGCGAATGAGTTTGATTGAAAATATTGAAATGCTTTCCGGTTTATTTATAAACATGCTTAAGGAAGCCCTATCTGATTTATTGACAATAGTTTTAGAATGTTTCATTACCGATAATCGAATCTTTGATTCACCCAAATTTCCAGTGATATGCGATCCTTTTAGACTTCTTGAACCCTCTGAATTAACAAAATATATCCTCTATCTATTTTAAACCCATATATACTAAAGTATACCAAATTTATCTAAGCACTTATAACTGCAGTTAGAGATTGGGTAGGTGTTATTTAGGGACATACATGTACACTGGACGTGATAAATAACAACCATGTAA
>LQRL01057454.1:31789-58720 GCA_001703475.1 Hydroides elegans
TAGGATTGGTAAAAACAAATACAAAATTTAAAAAACAAAAGCGAGACTATTTGAATCCCCTTACGTGACATTTCAAACCAATACGCCCACGTTTCTAGGATTGAAAAAAAATAAAGATAATCCATTTATAATCGAAATATGTTATGATGTTATGTATGAATCATGTTGGTAATTTGTGTCCTGAATCATAGCTTTTTTATTTGGTGTTTTATCATAAACAGTCCGTGTAAAACTTGCTTATACATATATAATCGTTTGCAATATTTTCTTTCAAAGCCTTTAAAATCATACAAGTTTGAAATAGAAAGATCTTTTAATCTGTTTCAATTTCTTTATGATATACTTGTTTTCGTGCATAAATATAAACATTTCATACAATATTATCCGAGAGGGAGAATAAAATAAAACAACATACTTGTAACACACATATATATATTATAAATAATATATACAATAACATATGCGTTCCGCTCCAATGAACTCACATCACAACAATAATTCAAATAAAAGAAATCCCCATTTACGTAATGACCGCATTTTGAAAAAGTATATAAGATGAATTCGAATTGAAATCGGGAGAGTGTTCAAAACAAATTAGCTCTGAAATAGCCTCTAAGTTGCATTTTTTCATAAAAAATGGATTTGACATATTTAATCAAGATGATTTTACCTAAATAGTAAGTTTAATTTTATCGTGTGCTTTTAAGAATCGAGGTTTTGTAGATTACATTATTTATCATATTTTGCGATTCGATATACGGAATTAAACAGAAAATATTGGTTGTTTTTTTTTATGAAAATTAATTAAGCATGAAAGCAACTTTCATAGACAAATTATTGAAATAATCTACATGATTTAAAGGCCTAAGTTAATAAAGTGTTAATAATTTCAATTGTTTTGAAATATTATCATGTTATTTTCGGTTTTATTTCTGGCTGCACGGGGAGCTACATTTATTAGGGGCGGCAGCGACTCTAAGTAAATGTTGAGTTGATCATTTGATTTAGTAAAAAATACTTGGAATACAATGCATGAATAGCTCGATTCAAGTCCGATGGTACGATTTTCACTGTTTTCTTTGTTTATGAAAGCGCTAGGTGTGACAGGATTTTCGGTCCTGCGATTTCATAAACAACGAAAAGCAGTAAAAATCGTACCATCCGATTTAGATCAAACGATTTATCTAGCAAAATGCCTAAGTCATATTATGACATATACAAGTAAGAATTAGTTTCTCTCCGCGTTACTTCCCATAAGGCCAGGCTCTGGGAATGGACAAGTTGACTGGGCTGCTCTTTATACATGTAGTTTATAAATCTTCATATTGTGAAATCTTACTGACATTCATCGATTTGTTTATTTATCATTTAATATGTTATTATTACTATTATTTGTGATTTGCAGTTTTAAAGATTATTATTTTATTTGCAGTTTAAACGAGGCACTAGCAGGTCCAACAAAAAACAACATAAATGACAACAACAACAAAAATAACGTAAATGGCAGCACACTAGATGAATTAGAAGTGGACAAATTTAACGGACATGCGAAGGTAGAATGGAAACGAAAACGGCAAATTAGAAATGATAGTTATGATATGCAAAATTGAATGATAATGATGATCCGTTATGTTTTTATTGATAATATTAACTTTGCGCAAAACATAATATAGTAACAAAAGTTTCAAAAACACAAAATGGCCAATTTAAAATCGAGTGTTTATACGATATATGATCTACAAAAAGAAACACTAATTATATTTTCTGCACAGAATATAGTATAGCAACTTCTATTTTTCAAAATATTTACACGTGCATAAGGTTTGCCTATGGGTTTTAAAAATATATTATTTTGTGAAATTCACTCATCAAAGTTTAATATGAAATAAAGCATGTCAGATAGTTGAAAACGAAATTCAGTAATAATCTAATATATTGATGAATTCCAAGTAAGCAGCTTCAATGTATGTAGTAATCTTTGGGCGCGTTTACGCAAACAAAAATGAAAACATCGAAAACCGAAAGCTCGACAGCAGCTTTGTATTAAAACACCACAATTTATACCTTCTGTTCAAACAAAATACGGGCTTTATTTAGAGGATATTACGGAATTATGGAACAGTATTTCACTCTATCCTGTGTTTGATTTCATAGTACATTTTAATTCTACGTCATTCAACTTATATTTTTATTGCAGAATATAGGTGTATATATCCCCTTCACATTAATATAAAATTGAATTTCTTATAAGGGCCCATAAAATGTTGAAATCGAATATGAAGTTGACAAGTGAACTTATTCCGATTATACAATTATGGAACGACTTGTCTTTATGTAATAAGACACATTTTGCGAGCATACAGTAAACGCGCTTTATAACTTTGCCACTCCACTACCCGCATGCTTAACACTCCACTCCCGCACGCTTATTACTCCACGCTTAAATTTATTTTTGTCCACGCTCGCACGCCCGCACGCATGCACGCTCGCACGCTCGCACGCCCGCACGCTTATGTGTGAGTATATAAAGGATGCAAGGCATAACCATTCATAATTCTGCTATATGCCTCGATTATCACCTGAGCAGCAACAAAACCAAAACCTTTACTACCTATTTTCAGTCTTATATTGATATTAAATTTAACTCCATGCATTTTATGTAAACAGATTCATTAAAGAGAAAATGTACATTAAATTTCACCTTGTTATAAATGAAAGAAATAAGTGAAAAAGCTTAAGAATATTTTCACTTAATTGTTCCAGGTTACTTTTACTCTAGAAAATGAATAATTTATTCTGTGTAGATAATAAATAGTTAATGCGTAGACATATTATCATAATAATGGCAGCAACCCCAATATTGAATAACAAAAAAAAATTAAATATGTCTATCAAACAAAAGTTCTTTCTGTTAAAGAAATTGAAAATGAACATTTATAAATGAAAACTCATATCAAATAGCTTTAAACCTAAAGGAACGCATTTTTACAAGCAGTCTGAATGATAAGGCGCATGGGACGAGCTGAATAGCTAGGAGTATTGAGAAAAATTGTTTAATTATTAAGAATTCGTTCTTTTTAGATGAATTGTACAATTATCTGTCAAATATAATGTACACATTCTACATGTTCATGTTTATTTATCCACGCCCGCACGCCTGTACGCCCGCACGCGTAAAACACTCCACGCTTAAATCGAAATTTGTCCACGCTAAAATCCTATCATGCGCACGCCCGCACGCCCGCACGATGCAAAGTTATAAAGCGCGTTTACTGTAATTTAGGGGAGGAATCATTCTAAACGCGCCCAAAAAAGAAAGTTACCGCTAGGTATTTTTTATACACAACAACAAATATCCCATGGATGTAAGATATTGTCATATCATATTGAAGCTTGATATCTCCTCTATATTTATGGGAAATTTCGTTGTTGTGTATGTACGGGTGAAGAAGCTTTAATTTGTTAAACAACAGTGGTGTCGTTTTCAAAAGTTGCAAATCCTCTATTTTTAGTTAGAGTTCTGCATAAGTCTATTGAAAAGTGTCTAAGTATTCCATGTGTCAACACAGCGCCATAAAAGGCATATAGTGTTCACTGCTGTGAGGCGTGCGTTCACTGGTCAAGTCATGGCATAATTTATGCAGAACTTGAACTTAAAACAGAGGATTTGCAACTTTTGAAATCGATACCACTGTTGTTTAATATATGATAGCTTCTTTAAATATCAATAAAAACTAACGAAATTTCGCATTAATATGTAAGATATATCCGGTTTCAATATGATATAAACGTATTTAATACCCATGAGATATTTTTTGATATATTTGAAAAATACTTAGCGGTAACTTTCATTTCTGGCCGCGTTTAGTTAAGGAGAAGGATCATACAAAATTCATTATTTCTCCAGAAAACATTATTTCAGGCAAAAAATGATCAGATTCATACCCATTTACAATATTTATCTTTTATTTAATTTTGAATATCCTCTCATATATAACAGCGACTTTCAAAGAATTAGAATTCTTCTAAATAGACCTCTAACGTATCTTATAGGCATATTCACCATATAATTATATTGATAGTGATAAATGTGTTTTGTTTAGTGAGGATTCTATTGACATGAAGGTACGTAAGGTGTAGGATGTCTGATTGCTAGATTAAGTCAATAAAAAATTGTCTTTTTGTTATAGCCATAGTCTAGTAAGTTTAACAATATATAGATTAACAAATGTCACGATCACAGTATGTAATATGCCTGACATTGACATACCTGACACAAGTATTGATATCGTTCCATAATTGTATAATGGGCCTGAACTCACTTGTGTGTGACAAAGTGCTGATATCATCGAAACTATTGCTATGATCAGATTTTTCTGTTCAGCATCAATGAAGAATGTATATGCAAACACAGATTATAGTGAAATATCGTTCCATAATTCCGTAATATCCTCTACATTAATTGTTAGCGTTCTTTTGCGTGAACGCGGCTTCATGTTTTATGCATGATAAGAATGATTATGTATTATTTTCATTTTAATGTTAAAATAATCTTAAACGTTTTCTTGACATATCTAAGATCATCGCTTATAATTATCATGGTACACAATTAATCTGTAGAGTGTTGTGTTCATTCTTTTAAATATGTAAAAAAAGATGATCAGTTATGTTAAAATTGATAATATAAATATCATGTTGTGTATTTTAAACCGATCTCACTGGAAGAAAAAAAAACACATAATTTTAATGTTTGAATTTCGTGTTTTTTTCATCAAGTGAGATTGGTATAAAATACATAACAAACATGATTTGTGATATTTTTGCCTGTTTTGCGTGCACGCGCCTTAACACTTTTTTTTAGTAGTCGACGTTTTTTTAACAGGTTTGGTGGGACGAGGAGGGAGAATTCAAACCACTGCACGAAGCCAACAAAATCCGAGTTCCATTCATCAAAGATCAGATTCTAGAATTTCGACACATAGCTGATGCCAACAAGAGTGGTTGTCATAGAAAAAGTGATGACAGTAAGAGAAGTTGCCATAGAAACGGGGGACAACAGGATGAGTCACCGTTGCAAGGAGTGACTATTTTGGATGTGGGTTGCGGTGGAGGGATTCTAACTGAGGTAGGAAAACTCGGTTTCGAAATAAACAATAACATTATTCATTAGATTAAGAAATTTTATATATCAATACATATCTAAAAACATCTTCAAACTTTCCCATGATGTAATATTTTGGTCACTGAATCAACCTCAAACTTTGGGACAGATATCGGAGGTGATCATCCTGAGAAACACATAACAAGCTTATCAGAATTTTATTCAGCGACACTGTTCAAGAAATAGTTTGACAAATCCTGAGATAAATGAAAAATCCTGAGCAACTCGACAAATCTTGAGCAATTTTTTTATTCCTATAAAAAACTGACACAGTTTGTCCCACAGTGTTTCAGCGCTACATAACTTAGATGTATAACATATATATTTTATGTATAATTCATCAGCCATTGGCCAAGCTGGGCGCTCACGTGACAGGTGTGGATCCGGCAGAAGAGCTAATCAATATGGCCACTTGGCATGCGAGTCTGGATCCCACGATTAAGCACAATGTTAAGTGAGTATCTTTTGATATTAATGGGTAAATTGAGCATTAACAAATACCCCCGAACGTTTTATGTTTCTATGATCAAAACGTTTTCTATATAACAATCAACCAAGTACGTTAGTTTGCAATTTGTTGCTCGTAAAAATACCTCGACTCAGGTTGTGAAGGAATCACAATAACATATCGATATAAACAACTATGCAAGCCTCAATTCAAAATGTTACACAATTTAGATAAAGTCGTCAGAGTTAACAGTTAACATTGTCTTTTATTATTTTCATTATTCACATATCAGTTCAGTATCAAACACTAATTATTTAGCTGTTTCTTTTCTAAGATACATTGCGTCACTAGTTGAAGACCTTGACTTGCATTAACAACTATATGACGCCGTGACGTCAGTGGCACTCATTGAGTACTAATACTAATTTTATATTTTGTTTAAAGAAATTACTTAGTTATTTTATTTTATTTATCCTTATTTTCTATTTTTAGATACATTGCGTCACTGGTCGAAGATTTTGACCCAAATGAACAACTATATGACGCAGTGACGTCAGTGGCACTTATTGAACACGTGGCAGATCCAGAGGCACTTGTGCGAGCATGCGCAAGACTTGTTAAGGTAAGAGTCAAAGTCACAAGTCAAGGTCAAATCAGTTGCTGGAATAAATCAAAGTATATTGAACAAAATACATTCAAAGGGGTCGCTCGAGTGCAAATTAAAAGAAGATTAGGAGTAAAAACGATAAAAGCGAAAAAAAAAACATTTAGGAAAGAAGAGAAATTCAAATATTTTCAAGTGTCGTGACGTCAGTGGCACTGTTTGAGCACGTGGCAGATTCAGAGGCACTCGTTCGAGCATGCGCAAGAATTGTTAAGGTGAGAAGTCAAGGTCAAGTCAAGGTCAAATTAGTTGCTCGAATAAATTATATTGTATGCTGAGAGAAATGCATTCAACGAGTGTTCTACGAGTGCAACAATAGAAGATAAATTGTAATTACAGAGGTGATAAGGAAAAACGATTAACAATTCTAAAAAGAGAGTAGTTCAACAATTTTAAGACGCCAATGGCACTTATTGAGCACGTGGCAGATCCCGAGGCACTTGTGCAATCATGTGCAAGGCTGGTCAAGGTGAGAGTCAAGGTCAAGGTCAAAAGAAAAAAAAAGTTGATTCTTAAAAGCAAAAACACTGAAAACGAAGGCGGATAAGGTGAATCTAAACCAGGTCAGTGTCCATTTGAAGCCATTCCTATTCCAAAAGAAATAAAAAAAAAAGATAATTAGTGCTTCAACTTAAAGCTAAAAAGAGTATTAAGTGAATGAAAAAATATGAATATGACGCCGTGACGTCAGTGGCATTAATCGAACACGTGTCAGAACCCGAGGCACTCGTGCGCGCGTGTGCAAGACTTGCTAAGGTCAAAGGTCAAGGTCAAAACAATATCAATTTTAATAGTGTTAAAACACTGAATGGAACGAATAAATTAAGAAAGTAGACATCACAAAGGATATTTTGCTGAAATATGTAAAAGACTAGTGATGGAATGATAGAACATGAGTTCAATATCATTTTTATAATGCATATTGGAGGAGAATATCGTATTATAACATATAATAATATTTGTGCAGTTTCGATGTCAGTGTCAAGCTTAAATTGCGCGTATTTCGCTTATATCGCTCGTAAGAACAGCGCACTTACATTAAACTCTTCCATGTTATACCATTACAGCCCGGCGATATTCTTCACAACCCACAACCGCACCTTCACGTCTTGATGGAAAGCGTTCGTTGCCGCCGAATATGTACTTTGTCTCATTATATAAAGATATTTTAATATACAATTGTATATATATAAATATACGATATATTCTTTTCGTTACAGCCCGGTGGTTCAATATTCTTCACTACACATAACCGCACCTTCACGTCTTGGTGGAAAGCAATTGTAGCAGCCGAATATGTGCTTGGTCTTGTTCCAAGGGGGACTCATGAGTGGGACAAGTTTGTTTCGCCCGAGGAATTATCAGCCATGCTTGAAAGAAGTAAGTAATTGCAATTCAATTAATGATATTTATTGCAATTGACATTACATTCGAGTTGGACAAGGATAAGGAGTAGGATAAGTTTGTGCCGCCGAGGAAATGATCGGCTATGCCAGAGAGAATCGAGTGATTACAAATTCCACAATAGTGTGTTGACATACTGACTAAATCCAATCGGAACCTAGATGTGCGCTGCAAAATATACTATTAAATTAGTTTGAAGATGCTTCAAATCAAGTTGGGCGGAATGGTCTTTGGTTGAGTCAAGACCATTTACTTTGTTTGAATATATTATCTAAATATAATTTAAATATAATTTTTACAATTTGATTTTATTTCATTTTGCAGATGACTTTGAAACACAAGAGGTTCGCGGTATGGCCCTGGGTCACTGGTCTATTTCTTGGTCATGGACAAGTAACCTCAGAGTCACTAATGCCTTGCATGACGCCTAAACACAAAATCTAGTTGTTTTTTTTTTCATTGTTTTTATTCAGTAAATATCTATTTTGCAGATCACATGGACACTGGACACATTCATTTTCAATACAAACTATGATAGATATGATTGATTGTATAATTTCCATGAAATGATTGTATCATTTATATATTTTTACTATCTTTTAATCTATGATTTAAACCTTTTTTCTCGGTAGACGGCTTTGTAACCCAAGAAGTGCGCTAAATGGCCCTTAGTCCCTGGTCTAGTCAAAAAGCGATAATAATAGAAGTTTCACTGTTTTATTGAATTAATCTTATTTGCAGATGGATTTGAAACTGGGCATCGCAGATTCGTTTTATCTTTTGAATAACAACCCATGACTGATATAATTTGTGTGTGATTTATTTGTCAACACATTTCCGTTTTTTCCTTAATTTTAGATGGATTTGAAACCCAAGAAGTGCGAGGAATGGCCCTCAGTCCCTGGTCTAGTACGTGGTCTTGGACAAGTGACCTCAGAGTCACGTATGCATTGCATGCCGTCAAAAAGCGATAAAATATTAATTTGACTAGAAAACAATTTTATTGGTTAAGCGTATCTGTATTTGTTACAAGATGTAGATGACGTTTACAATATGTGTGGACAATCATAAAGGTATCATGCTCGATTATGTTCTGTACGTCAGACTATCTATATGTGAATATGTTAATGAGTGGATGCCGTTAAAAAAACAATTATAACGGGAACTCGGACACTGTTGGTTTTATAAACCATTAAACGTGATCTCAAAGTCACTTATGCCAAAAAGCGAAAATATAGAAGTTTGTAAAAACAATACTTTGCAGCGGATGGACCAAATTTGCATTCACCAATATAAACCTGCCACAAAAGGAAACTGATATTTTGTTCGTAGTTTATTTTGCTATATATTAAGAAATATTCCGGCAAAAAAACTTTTGCGCATATTAAGTCAAACCTTTTTGTAATCAGGATGTAAAGTATATTAATTGTTTTTCTTCAAATTATGCCACAGTATGTGGAAATAGGGAGCTGGGATATGCAAAAATCCGTGCCAAATAGGTTGATTGTTACGTTACGTGCCACTCATCCCTTCGATTCAATTATTATCTTCAAATTCATGAAATATGGAGATTTTCAATACAGTTCAGCATCAAAATAACCATAAGTTGAGTTTCGATCACTCCTCTTTGCTTATTTCAAACTCCCTGATAAGCCTTTATGTCGATAGTTACACCTAGTTGCTTATGATTTTTTAAAATATATGTGTCATCTTGTTTTGAACAGGTTATTAGGAAAAAACTCTATGGTCTGTCATACATTATTGGGTTCTATTATGAAAAACCTGACAAAATTGATACTGAGAGTTTAAAATGCTAAATTCCATAGAGTAAATTCTATCAGTTCTTAAGACACAATGCGTGACCGGGTATCGATTCTGCACGGCTTTTTACATACCCAGGGCATGTAGTCACTAATTTCACACCTTGTGCGATTATTGTAAGCACTAGCAATTTGTTTTTTTCTTTGGGTCGGGGAATTGTTGTTGTATATTTTGATAATTAAATAAACATTTCATTTAAGAGTTAATGCCTCTTAATGTTATATAATGCGATGATGAGATCTACAATATTCTGTATGATTTGTAAAATAAATCCTTGATATACATATAATAAACATGGTTTTATTCTTTTTAACAGTTAATTTTCGGGACGCCTGAAAATTAATAACCAACTTCACCAATAGATGATATACCAATTAAGCTATACTATAAGCCTATTGTTAGCTATACAAATGGACATTTTTAAAAGTTATAGTTTTTATGCGTAATAGCACATTGTGTTCTGTAAGCAAAAATAAACAAAAAATATGAAATTAACAAATACGAAAGTATTGCAAATAATATTTTATTGAATCTTATAGTTCATACATAAAATCAACTATACCAAATAAAGCCGAATTATATTATATCACCAACCATTTTCGCCATGAATATCAAGTGGTAGATTCCTATTTGCTCATTTTTTCACTTTTCACAAAACTGACATTGATGATATAAACAAACTAAAAGCAACATTTTAAAAGTTAAAAACACTCAATATAAAGCATGTTTGGGTAGCTTAAGATGCCCTTTTGCAATGTTTGCCTTCTCTTTCTCAAGAATGCTGATCAACAAAACAACCCATAAACAAAGTCTCCTATTATCGCTACCACATATGAGATCAGGCAGATAACAAGCGTTGCCATAAGACACCTATAAGCTTTTAATAAAATTGTATTCTCAATATCCAATATTTAAAGATTAGTATGACTTATAGTTTGATTTTGGCTGGAGTCTAAAACCGAGAAGCGAATAAAATACGTATAAAACTCAAACACATGAATGCTAAAAGTTTGTAGGTGTTTCTTAAGATACGTTTAGCGAACAGCCTCATTTTTCTTATTTCAGTGATCACTTTAATTATCTAAAAATGCTGGTCAAGCAAATAGCCTGTAAACAGCGTTTCCTTATTATCGCTACCATAAATAAGATCAGGCGGATAACTTGCATTGCCATAAGACACCCATACAGACTGCTGAGCAAGGCATTCAACTACAACCATCCCAGACGCGACAGAAACGTCACTTATATCATCGCCATCGGGCCAAATTTGCGCCACATAATTCCCATCAATACGTAAATCGATAAACTGACTGTATGGATACGAATTCTGATATCCCAGCTTGACAGTAACGCTGAACATATATGCTCCGCTGTAAGGACACCAAAACGTGCTTGAGTAGTTGTCATAGGAATAACCGAAGTTGCTGATAAGGCCGGTGAAATAGATGACGTCATCGGGGTAGACATATTGGTCGTATTCGGCGTATGCGGTGAAACCGATAGCGGGGCCACTGCTACCAGAATCTGCAAATAAAGGGTTAGATGCACAGAGATGCAAACACAGTAAAATGTGTTCTTTTTTTCACACGGAGAACGTTCCCTATTTTGGCTACTATTATACCTAATTAAACATTTACTTCAACCTTCGATACGATTTGGACTTTATTTGCCACTCCAGTTTACATTACTCGCCCCTGATATCCTTTGATTTAAACAAAATTATCTTTCCAAGAGGCTTAATTGATTAGAAAAGTCTAGGTTTTATGCAAAGCCATAGCAGAAAGTTACCTCAGTTAACTATATTAAAAAAATGTATTTGTAATTACCGGTGCCACAACTATAGTAGATCTGCATATAATCCGCCAAATACCCTTCTTCACATTCGTCTAATGCTGAGCCAAGGTATTCGTATGAACAGGATTCGGCGTTGTCACAAGTCGCTTTCAAACCCAACCAGTCGCTAAGACGTTGTTCTTGTACGGCCACACGGCAGTCCTGCCCTTGACCGGGCATGCAGCATTCGTTTCCTTGAAAGAAAACACGAGCCGAATTTGCGAATGTTAAGAACGAATATTAATATGAACAGGATTCAGGGTTGTCACAAGTTTCTTTCAACCCCAACCAGTCGATAACATGTTGTTCTTGTACGGCAACGCGACAATCCTGGGCCTGACCAGGCATACCACATTCGTTTCCATAGAAAAACACAAACGGTTTTAGTCAATATAGAACACAAATATTCATAAAACAGGATTTGACGTTGTCACACGTAGCTTTCAAACCCAACCAATCACTTCGACGTTGTTCCTGTACGGCCACACGACAGTCCTGGCCTTGGCCGGGCAAACAGCATTCGTTCCTTTGCAAAAACAAAACACAAGCCGTATTTGTTAATATAGAGCACGGATATTCATTAGAACAGGAATCAGCTTTGTCACACATGGCTTTCAAACCCAACAAGTCGCTAAGACGTTATTCTTGTACAGCGACGCGATAATCCTGGCCCTGACAGGGCATACAGCATTCGTTTCCTGGAAAAATAAAACACAAACGATAGTTGTCATTATGGAATCTAGATATATGGAACCCAGATAATCGTATGAACAGGATTAGACGTTGTCGCAAGTGGTTTAAATCCCAATAAGTCGTTTAGACGTTGTTCTTGTACAGCAACTCGGCAATCCTGGCCCTGACCAGGCATACAACATTCGTTTCTTTAAACAAGCATAAACAGTAAATATCAATATAGAAGTAAGATAAATGGAATCCAGATATTCGTATAAAAAGGATTCGACATTGTCAAAAGTCGCTTTCAAACCTAGCCAGTCGCTTAGACGTTGTCCTTTTACAGCAACGCGACAATCTTGACCTTGGCCCGGTATACAACATTCATTTCATTGAGAAAAAAACACAAACCGTATTTGTGAATAAAGAACACGAATAGTTATAGTCACTTTCAAACCCAGCCAGTCACTAAGACGTTGTTCTTGTGCGGCAACGCGACAATCCTGGCCCTGTCCGGGCATACAACATTCATTTTCTTTAAAAAACACAAGCCGATTTTGTAAAGATAAAGAATGAATATTTATATCAACAGGATTCGGCGATGTAACATGTGGTTTTTAAACCCAACCAGTCGCTCAGACGCTGTTCCTGTATAGCAACGCGGCAATCCTGGCCCTGCCCGGGCATACAACATACGCTTCCGTGAAAAACAAAACGGAAATCGTATTTGTTGATAAAGAATCCAGATATATGGAACCCAGATATTCGTATGAACAGGATTCGACGTTGTAGCACGTCGTTTTGAAACCCACTCAGATGCTAAGACGGCTGTTCTTGAGCCTTAGAATGGAAGCAGTCTTCAGGCGAGGTTACCGTTGGGCAAAAGAAACTGTTTAACAAATGTAAGTACTGCGTTTCTTTCATTGCATTAAAATAGGACTTATCGAACGCTCTTCTTGAAAATTCAGTATCTCCCCCGTTCAACTCCTTATATAGTTTATCAAAATCTCCTATATTTTACAAGCTCTTATGCATTTTTGATTAGCTCTCTGCGGATTAAATGTTTCTGGATTCACCATATAATCATCAGTTTTCTTACCTTCACACGGAACGCTGTATTTGCCGTAATACGCCTCAGTGACGTTGATCAAACCGCCATCGAAACACCAAAGTGTGATAAGTTGAGAAAAGCAGCCGAAATCAGTTTGCAAATCTAAAACATAAATAAAATATCATGCACAATTCGGTTTTAGAGATATTAACACTATATTTGGCATATCTTATATTTTGCAGTGTTATAGACAAAAGAAAATGAATATTTAAAAATGGATTCCCGGTCAATTAGTCACCGGAAATCACCAGCAATCATATTATCAATATTGAGCTTTTGTTCAATCCATTAGTGAAATATCTGATATAATCGACATGCTTATTGTGTGTATATTCATAGCATGTTCATTAAATAACATAGATATTGGTCAATAAAACATAAATCCGGAGGTTTTTTTATAATGGCCGTTTTGGCCATACCGATTTGAGTTACATTTGGCCAGGGGGATTGCTTGACCGGGATTATTTTAATGACTTACATTGTTTGGTTGGCGTTGCTTTCAACCTATGGGTCAACGCACTGATCTTGTGATTTTGTTCCTCTTGAGACCTCGATTGTTCCTGCAGCAGCTGGCTCTGGGCCCTGATGGTCTCATTAAGCTGTTGATTGATCTTGGTTTGTTCCGTTTCCCTTTGATCTTGCCGCTTTAGATGGGATTTGAGGTGTGCCAATTCTTCTTTGATGATTCTGAGTTCCTTGTGCAAAGCATCATCGGGGATTTGCTGTCAATGGGATCAATATAATGGACATAGCTGATGCATCAATTTTGAATAATAGAGAGGTTGGGCTTAAAGTGCTTTTGGGATCACACTTTTGGTAATACATCTTAGGTAGGTTGATTTTCTTGATTTTGTCATTTGCGCAATGTTAATGGTAGTTACTCTTAAATGTTATCAATAAAGACCTAAAATACATTTTATGAAGTTTTTTCGACTAACAAAAATCTTCTCAAACTCTCTTTTTATATATGTTATTCCATACAGATTGAATAACATATTTATGTACACGTTAATGGTTATAATTTGTCATGTCTAATTAATTAATGATCTCATTGAAATATGCATCTTTTAATTTATCATGTCTAATAAATTAATGATCTCATTGAAATATGCATCTTCATTTACAATATCTACATTAAACGATTTATTCAGAAATATTTCTACAATTTAATCTAAATATTCATACCTTTCCCTGAACTGCATGGCCGGATGTTATCATAAGAAACAATATACAGCTCGCTACCATTACTTTAATATCCATAACTAAAGTTTAATCTAAATATTTCGAAAAATATGATCGACAAATATGTTACAATAATGCCTCTCGCATATGTTAGGGTTTATATAGGAACGCTTTACAGTAACAAAAAAAACCGACACCATAGATAAATAGGTTATCTTATCTTGATTTTGATAATATCAATTATAAAAATTGAACGTCATTTTTTGCTATGCTGAAATTTGTGTCAAAACAATAAACTCATCATCGACCTTGTTCAAAGTGAATTCATTGGGAAGCATGCTAATATGTTTATTTCAATTTTATCTTTGAAGGACAGTGTTATGTACTACTAGTAAAAACTTAATCTCTATTATTGGAGTTTGCATTAAAGCCATTGGTTCACTTTTTGCTTGAACAGAGACAAAACCTATTCCTTCACATATGACTATCATCTATGCGATATTTTATATCGTTTCAGTCAAAACAAACCTCTTCAGATATATGAAAAATATATTATTAATATTGATGTAAGTTAAATAAACCAATTTTGTCATATATTTTGACTTATAAAGTATAAAGTGGTCACCCTTAAGTTTATTATTTATCTATTTATTCATTTAAGATTATAATTTAAAGGCTTTTATATAGCGCTATACCATATACATGTTCATGGCGCTTTACAATACAAAAACAAAACATGATTCTGATACATTGTACATGAATACAATACTGATTAATAGAAAATTGACTAAAACAACAGCATGCATGATTAACAATTCATAATGAAGTACAGTTACATTTAAAATTCCTTAAAGAGATGTGTCTTGAGCTGTCGCTTGAAACAACCAATGTTCGGGCACGATCTTAGCGATACAGGGAGCTTGTTCCAAAGCTTTGGGGCAGATACACTAAAGGCGCGGTCGCCTCCAAACCAAAGGCGCAATTTGCGTTCAACAAGACGTTGTCCGCTGTTCTATGCCCTCGTACTCCTAACACTGGGTTGCTTTTTTTAGCATATCCTGCAGATATTTTGGTGCGGTGCTGTTAATGGCATTATATGTCAATAGCAGAATTTTGTATTGGATTCTTGCCCTGATAGGGAGCGAATGGAGTTTTTTGAGCACATATGAACTATCAACATCACGAGAGTCATCTGTAGCTATCCGGGCTGCATAGTTCTGGAGCCGTTGCAACCGGTCGAGCTTTGTTTCGGCTATCCCATACAGCAATGCATTCGCGTAGTTAATGCGTGATATTACACTAGCATGGATGAGTATCTTGAGCGCCGAAGGCGTGAGATATTTTCGAATGGTTCGAAGCTGTCGTAGCTGAAAATAACACACTTTTAGCACATGATTGACATGGTTGGTCATTTTTAGTTCGCTATCGAACATGGATCCGAGGTTTCGTACGACACTTTTCGCTTCTATACTGTCACCACCTACTTTAATAGAACTTTACTTTAATAGAACTTTCGATAGCTTTATTTTCGTCCCGAATATGATAAACTCTGTTTTGGATTCGTTCATTTTTTATTTGCTTTCGGTCATCCACGAAGAAACGGTAGATATTGTACTTTCTAGACTTGCAAAAGCATAGGATTGAGTGTCTAGACAAGCGGGATTCATTGACTTGAGGAGCTGGGTGTTATCAGCGAATAGATGATATAAGACCTGTTACATGCAAAGGAGTTGACCTAGCGGTTCGACATATTTAAAATACGCCTGGGGCCCCCAGCCCGACCCCTGGTGGAAGCCTGTGTCGAGTTCAACCGGGTCT
The DNA here is from genome assembly GCA_001703475.1 of Hydroides elegans. Lineage (NCBI taxonomy): Eukaryota > Metazoa > Annelida > Polychaeta > Sabellida > Serpulidae > Hydroides > Hydroides elegans. Next base: position 47,904 of record LQRL01057454.1, read on the forward strand.
GAAAGAGAATCTTTTATTTTAACACGTTGAATTCGATTAGCAAGGTATGAGCGAAACCAAGCTAACCAAGTTACGGTTAATCATCGATCAGCTTTAATTCAATCAAAAGAAAGTTACTAATGTGTGTGCTCCATAATTCATTCCAATTGGTTAATTTAATTTAGTATTGAATGCTTACAGTATATATTGATGTACGGTACATGAGAATATTTGTAAACAATAACTGTAGGGAAACTCATCACATTTTCTATTTATTTTTAATTAAAACCCGAACTAATTTCCATAAGACCTTATTTAAAAAAACCACTCTCGTTATTAATTATAAATGTTATTTACTGAAAAGGAACACATCTATCTTTATCAAATCAAGCACAGCTATCTTTATTATGTCACTATCGGGTTCAATTTTAATCTTATCTTGGCAAGAGTTTTGGCTTTCAAATGCGGTTTAATAAAAACTCATCTGATAAAGTATACGTGCAGTGTTACACTCTGAGTAAAATTTAAATCAAAATATTCTAATCTTACAAATTGATAGAACATTTGAGCTCCCGCTCATATACTATACTTTGTCGAATTAAAAAACTGCACTTTGCATACTTACATTATCTTTTTAAAGTTAAAATTCTATCAAGTTTGCGTGAGTGGGAGAATTAGGCAATATGTTGCGCCACAAACAATTAGAGACCTAGGTTAAAGCAAAAAAAAAGAGTTAATTTTCCACAGAAAATAGGAACACATTTTCAAAAACAAAATATTTGTCAAAAATGTTTGCTGTTGCTGTAAATATAATTTTATAATGTAACGAGTGGTTTAATGCTCAGACAATCATATTTGAAAAACAAGGTCGTGAGGTGCCCTTCAAAAGTGATATCAAACGCTATAAAGATCATGTCCAGTGAAACGTATATTTATAGAAAGTATGTCACTTTTTACATTGTCACATTATCATGGCCGTCGAGCAGACATCAAAACACTTAACCGAATCTCTGAAGAAACACGTTTGTGTTTTTATAAATTGATAGCGGTAAATTTGATATGATTACAATAGATAAGCAATATCAAGTATTCTATATGATAGTTTTTCTTTAAGCTGCTGAATAAAATATGATTGAAAATCATGCTTAAAAGAACAACAGAATAATCGCACTAATCGTGATGACACTTTGCTCAAGATTGTGATAAGGACATATTGTCAATACTGTTACTAGTTCATTTCCAATTGTGTGACTATTTAGTTACTGTAATATTAAACTTTTAACCAAAATGAAACTCACGTTTAATCTTTTACTTTTGCTTATGTTTTCAATGATATAATAATTTCAAAAAGACATATAACAACACAATGTTAACAACTCGGGGGTATCAAATGAACGACTTGTAAAAGTGGGCTCAACATTAACTATTTCTGAATTCAGTTATGGGCAGTAAACACGATGTAGTACAATTCCTCAAATTTAACCAGTGATTGCTAGAAAAACTTTGCCAAAGCATCCAATCATTACTTCAGAAACGTAGATCAAGTATAAAAACCTGTCACAAGTAAAAATGTCTCAGAGAAAAATGACATAACGATGATTAACTGTTTCTCAAGAGGTCTTTCAACAACATGTTCCAGCAGCAATATGTCTGTTGCGAAACAGTTTATAAATATATATTTGTCGGTATTGAAAAATTTGCTTTTATTTGTTTAAAAGTGCTTGCAAATTGTTTTCGGTTTTATGTAATATGTGATTTGGATAAAGCCAACGACTGAAATGTGCCCGAAAGCCGTTTAAGTAACAGCTCTGCTGACTAAGAAAACAAAATGAACACAATACCAGATCAATGCTACAATGGTCAATATATATTTTGTTGCAGTTTCTGTTCGAAATGTTCAATTACTGTGTAGAGGGTGGGAGGGGGGATTCTGCAGCTTAGTTGCTTTTCATAAAATGTATAAAATGTATACTCGCTGACTTATCTTATCTCAGTGGATTAACCGCTTAACATTTAAATCAATATATATGTATAGCAAATAAATAAGGTGCCTAACCTTTATCAATGTTACTGTATACTATAAGTCAAGAGGTTTGTTTTGGTGGCAATAAGCTTCAAGCATCATATTGATTAAACTTATGTCTTTTTTAAACATACTTGATGACATTTCTTTTTTTCAGCATGAGAGAACCAAGTGGGAACATTTTTTTGTGTTAGAAATAATGAATTTTCTTCGTCTCTCAACTTTAGTTTGCGTGTTTGCATATATTTCATTGAAAATATTATCAGTAATAGCCATAACCCAAACAGCCTACGTGTCAGCATTCAATGTTTATAATCAATATAATAAATTAATATAGTAAGATCTATTTATTTATGATATATCTTTTCAAACACTATATTCCATTTGGAATACGGAAAAGCAAAGCGAGTATTTGTTTGTCTCACATAAGGGATATATTGGTAGACATGGTTGCTTAGAGGTTAAGCTCGATAAAAAGTTAAATTATTCGAATTATTCAAGTATTAGTTGTATATGAATATTTTAAATAGTTCATCTGGTTTGAAAGATTAAGTGTGATAATGTCGAATCCTTTTCATAAAAATATCGTGATTATATATTTACAAATACGATTTATGTTTTGCTTTGTAAGGAAACAAATGATATATGCCCGGCTAGGGACAGAATTTTCGTGCTGTCGTGCAATAACATCGTCTGAGCGAATGGCTCGACTTAAGAACAACGTGTCACAACCTTGAGTCCTGTTCATATACATATCTGGGTTCTATAATGACAAATAAGATTTATATTTTATTTACCAAGGAAACGAATGTTATTTGCCTTGTCGGGACTAGGATTGGCGTGTTGCCGTTCAGGATCAGCGCCTTAGCGACTAGTTAGGGTTGAAAGCTACGTGTGACAACATTGAGTCTTGTTCATATGAATATCCGTGTTCTGTATTGACAAATACGGAATAATATTTGTTTTTTTTTGTGTTCGAGGAAACGAATGATGTAGGCACGACCAGGGTCAGGAAAGTCGCGTGGCTGTACAAGCATCCAATAGACTGGTTGGGTTTAACAGCAATTTGTAACAACGCCGAAGCCTGTTCATACCAATAACCAAGGTTTGTATATTGATATTCAAGGAAATGAATGATGTATGCCAGGCCAGGATCAGGATCTCAGCGACTGAAAAGGTTTAAAAGAACGTGGCATCACGTTGAATCCTGTTCTTACGAATATCTTGGCTCAACCTTAGACGAATATGAAGAAAGATATTTGGCGGACTATATACAGATCTATTACACATGTGTAACTGGTAAGCGTGACCGATTTACAGTTTTGCTACCGTGGTGTCAATAAATACTATGTTATGGTATGAACAATAAGTCTGAGGCATGCCAAGAACAAGAAAATATTCACGAAGTTGTTCGATGTCAGAGACGTTTACGGCTCTATATATACCCTTCTACTAGTTCACCATGTTCACAAGGTTCATATTTACAGGCAAACATATATGGTTCACTATGCTCACGAGATTCACCTATTGATATAACAAAATAATTACTAGGTAAATTAGACGTAAATGTAAGTGATATAATAACAAAATGCATTATTTTTATTAATAAAATTTATATTTGTTAACAAACAAGTACAAGAAAATTTAGAAACAAGTACATCATTAGCTATTTTTCTGATGTTTTAAAATGGGACGTACCTAAACGAGCATTTAAACAGTAAGTAATTATTGTGATAATTAAATACGTTTTATTGGTTTGGGAATTTGCACTTACGTAACTAATAACTGACACATAAAAGTATGAAATTCACTAGGTAATGAATTGTGACACCACAATAAAACATCACATACTTTACGGTTAGTTAAAACTGTTCGTGAGCATCGTGAACCTCGAACATTTTTTAGTCCTGGACATGAATGAGAAGTATATGTAGACATGCGCCTGTTAATAAGATTTGCGTCAATGATATATTTGCAGAGTCTGGTAGCAGTGGCCCGGCGATCGGTTTCACTGCATGCGTCGAACGCAACCAGGTCGCCCATCCCGATGACGTCATTTATTTTACCGACCTTATCAGCAACTTCAGCTTTTCCTATGACAGCAACTCTATAGTGCTTGATCCAAATGAGTTTATCTCGATAATTTCTTTTGTTTTAAGATTTTGATATCTAAAATGCATGCACCTTAAACAGATATGAATTCTTTACGTGGGACAAGAATCAATAACGTTGAGGTATTGTTCCAAATTTGTGTACACTTTGTAACATTAAGAAAATCTTACAAAATATCATAACTACTGAGAGCAGTTATGTTTGATTTTATGTGCGTAAATCACCGACAATATAAATGTTAATGCAAACATAGTAGTAGTATTGTAGATTGGAATATATAGAGACATTTTTATTTCCATAAATTGAAGACAATTAAGAAATATCGTTTTGTCGGTTTTTCAGTAAAAAAACTCTAAGAATTTTCAAATGTTCCCAAGTGTGCACCAACTTAGAACATTCAGGTGTCCTTACATCGACGCATATATGTACAGTGTTACCGTCAAAATAGAATATGTTGATTCGTATCCTTACAGTCAGTAGATTGATTTGCGTATCGATGGCGATTATGTGGCTCAGACCTGGCCAGATGGCGATGATATAAATGGCATTTCCGTGGCGTCTTGGATGGTTGTAGTTTAATGTCTTGCTCAGCAAGCGGTATGGGTGTCTTATGGCAATGTAACTGATTCTGATCGTATTAATAGCAGTGATAAAAGGGAGACGCTGTTTATAGGTTATTAACTTGATCAGCATTTTTGAGAAATTGCACCTTTATAGAACATGCCAAATTCTAAATCAAATATATGGTTGGAATTATCTACAATATTCAAGCGCTAACCATCTGTATTATGTAAAAAATCAAGATTGTTTTCCTTTTTATTGTATTAAAACCATCAGAAACTGTTATCCCACAAAACGACTTTTGTGATTGGTTTCCGGTTATTTCCTTATAGATTTTAGCTCAAATTCTAAAACTTCTGGACAAAACATAAAGTGGTGTATTAGAATGTAATTTGAAGAAAAACTAACGATGGTTTTCAAAATGATTGTTTGAGGCTGTTAAATATTTCTATGAATACGATTTATAAGATTGCTCCAAAATTTATTGTAATTTGGAGTATTTCCCATTTTTGTTTACAAAATGAAAAAAAAAACTTCCCCTGTAGATACTTCAGGTATTAGATAAATTGGCCATATACATTTTTGTAATCTCAAGTAATGTCCCTACCGAAAAAAAAGATAGTAAACATTTCCATAGCTTATTCGTCGCGGACGTAGAAAAGACGTTGCATAGACGTCTCGTCCGTTTCTGACATACAAATTACGTTCTACGGACGCCGGACGTAAAAAGACTTCCGGAAAACTTTCATACGGGCCCAATTTAGAGCGTCCTCTCAACGTCACGTCAAAATACGACGTGCTATGGACGACCCTTGCCGAGTGGGGAAAATCATTTATTGTAATAATAGTTTGGTGTTATCTGGTATTTTATACAGTATACTGATTGTGTTGTTTAAAAATAAATCATGACACATTATTGTTATTATTGTTATAATAGTTTTTTTTCATTTTCTTTATTAACATTATTTCGGAATCATGATATCCTAATATTTAAAAGACAAATCATCCACTATACATTCCTTTCATAAACTCAAGTTTAATGAAACACAATTTCATCGTTTCCTAAATATTTATTTCACAAATCATACAGAATGATTGAGCATCCCATCATTGCATTTCAACTACTAAGTAATACTATTATTTTGTTATCACTAAACAACATTATCCGCTCCATTATAGTCCAGCACGGTATCCGGTCAAAAAGTCCCCGGACAAAAAGTCCCTGGACATAAAGTCACGATTTTGGCAACATATGACATAAAGTCCCCAGACAAAATGTCTAATAAAATGGTTATTACCCAGTATTGTTTTATGTCACGATTTAATATAATTTAAGACTATATAACTTTAAGCATGTATTAAATTAAAATGAAAATAAATGTTTCTAAATAATATTTTTGCCCGGGGACTTAATGTCCTATGTTGCCCACATTGGAGACTTTATATCCGGGGACTTTATGTCTGGGGACCTTTTTGACCTGGATTCTCCAGCACCTTATATATAGCAGCATTTATTTTTACAGACTTTGTGATTAATTTTGCTGTTGGTTAACATAAAATGATTGTCAGAGAAGCAGCTTCATATGTTAAGCAGGCAGTTAAAACAAGTTTGAAGAGTTTTATTCCACAAATCATACAGAATGTTAGAACATCCCATCATTGCAGTACTAATACTCAACAATAACTTATTAAGCACTTGTGTTGTAGTTTTAAATAATTATTTTTTTGATAGATATGTTCCAAAAGTAGCATATAATTCTACCAATTCGTCAAATAACCAGCTGTGAATTTATTCTAACAAATCATACAGAATGATTCAACATTTCATCATTGTTTTATCTAGACCTTACAATTAATTTCAAGTTTTGACTTATTTCGAACGAGTTTAAGTACACTGTCCAAAAGAAGTCAAGCCCCCTTCAGTTTTAATCATTAGTCTATGCAGTAGTGAACGGTTTTAAAACTCATTTTGTGGGATAATAAACCTATCGCTTTCAAAAATTGTGTTCGGAATAGTGTTCAACAATGTGTTTACTGTGTCCATAACAGATTTGGTTGCGATTGGATTTGTTTAAGTTGGTAAATTCATGATGATATTTGAGTTACCATATCTGCCATTCTGACGTTCATGGCAAATGGGGTATCTCACATTTGCTCAAAAATAGCTTGTTTGAACTGATTAATTTGTAACAAATTGGTTCTGTGGGTAAACTTAACATATTGATGTACCGAGTAAAACAAGACAAATAGATAACATATTTTTTTCAATGCTAATCACACCGGGCTCAAAGAACGCGAGATGGCATCGACCTAGGTAGGTAGGTAGGTATGATATATGTTTTGTCTTATCATGACAAAATTACATAATAGTTAAATGTTACTATCACAATAAGTTTCGACAAAACATGTTGCAAGATGTTACTCTAACATTTCATATATGTAAAATAACGGAAAACATTCATATTGGACTGATTGCAAATGGAAATTCAACGTCCTTTCCTGTCATCACGTTATCCCACTATTATACCTCACAACGTTGGATATAATAGACCGCGTAAGGCCGCGGTTACACTGAAGAAAAACGGAAGCAGTTTTTTTAACGCATCTTCAGTATTCGGTCTTATTATCAACAGCAAGATAGACGTGAAAACACACAGTGTAGCCACCCTTTTTCGTAAAGAAGCTACTTTTACTTCAGTGCAACCGCGGCCTTAGTGAAACTTAATTTTAACAATAGATAAATAGTCTGCAGTAGATATCCCTACAATTCTAACATTTAATACATCTTTTTTTCTAACAATTTGATAAATATAATAATATTCTACCGGCCGGTCACAGAGTCTTTGCTTTTAGTCTCATCACAGCTGGTACCACAACAAAATAAAACTTTTATATTTCAGAACTTGATATACAACAGGAATGAAATAAAACAAAGAACCGATCGAATTCCCGAATATGATAAAAGTTAAAATTGATTTGATGAAAATTAATACATTAAATGAAGAGCTTATTTGTCTTTAAATATGATAAACAGTCTCAACTGAAATACCCTGTCCCTGTGCTTAATCGAAACATAAACATAACTAAAATGTGCAATTCCTAGGTTAATTTATAGTTATTAAGTTTGCTTTCCTTATCACTACACCAAAACTGTAGTTTATCTGATACCCAATATGCACTATCACCTTGCCCTATCCTTTTTTGAAACAATAAAAAGGTATATTTTACTCGAAAAGTTTATAGTTTTCATAAATATATTGATACGCGCTGCTTTGAGACTGCAAAAAGAGCCTGTTTTCGGGTGCAGGACACACTATTGGTACACAGTTGTGACTCGGCCCGAAAATGATTTCTTCCCTTTTCTTTTAAATACGCGAAACATTTACTTTGAAATACTAAAGAAATAAAGTTTCTCTGCTACAGAATTTTCTATATAGCCTGACTAAATTATCATATAAATAAGAAAAAGGAGACGTCTTTATTTTTATATTTTGTGTTTATATTATTACGCCACCACTAAAGCTGAAAGTAGAGCGTGTTGTCGGGTGCGGGACATACGCGTGGTACACAGTTGTGACTTGGACCGAAAATGAGTTTTTTTTCTTCAAAATACTTGCATAATTTACATACAATTTACTTTAAAACTAAGGAAAACATTCTCTGCTAACAAATAAACTATATACCCTGACCAAATAAGTATATGATAACGAAACTAAGAGTTTTATGTTTTTGCATTGTGCGTTCATATAACTACGCGTCACTAAGGTTGAAAGTAGAGCGTATTGTCGGGTGCAGGACATACACGTGGTACACAGTTGTGACTTGGTCCAAAAATGTGTTCCTTCTTCCCGCAACTTTGGGGCGCACCACATTGGACGCATTGGTTGGGTTGAGACTGACCGCACTGGCAACCGAACCTATAAAAAAAAGATGATTGAAAATGAGATTCAAAATATCATTTTTAAAAAGGATATTATTTAGAATAAATAATGGAGTTCTATTTTTGCTACAACTCTGGGGAGTTCATGTTTAAGAAGAATGTTTATAAAAAGATTCGACAAACAAACGATAGAATTATAATCGAGATTTTGTAAAAGCTAAGGAAAAACGTATGCCATTAATTATACAAAACATAGTGGGACAAAATGTCCGTTTGTGACCCATATAATTAAAAACAACAGCGAACGGGGTTTTGCTTTGAAATCGTAACAAATAACTACATTATTGTGATGAAGGTTTAAATTGAGTCCTTACCGTTGACAGCAAGCGCAATCTCGCCGTTGCCCAGTCCAGTCCCAGCTACACGTGCACCCTTCACCAGTCTTTGTCCAGCCGTCCAACTGTTCCATGATCCAGTTCACCTCAGCTGAGAGAAAAAAAATGACAACTTACTTTAGTCAATTGAAATAAAAACAAACTATAATCTAGTTCAATCTAATGTGTAAATTAACTATGTGCTGTCTTAGTCCTTACGTCAGATTGTTCCATGATCTAGTTCACCTAAGCTACGGTAATAGACGAACCCAATCTATTCAAATTATCAAAATTATATTTTAGGACACATTTTTATATACATGTAGTCTAATGATAAAGGTAATCACACTTCATAAGTCGCCTTTTCAGTTGAGGATGAAATATTAGATTTGTTTATTAGATCTACAGAACGGATTCAACTTCATCGTGTCCAGATTTTGATATCTTGTTGTATGGATGCGGAACACGCATTAATAGGACGCTCAGTTCATATCATCTATTCTGAGGAGGATATTGTCTGTCCCCATGCCTCATCATGCTATAAACATTATTGAATAAAAATAATATTAAACACTTACGTATTCCACAGTTTCCTGCATATCCACACTGTACGCACTGGTGCCTGTTATCACTAGCGCACTGGCATCCTCCGTCATAACAACAAGCACAGCTCAAGTCACTTGGGTCCCAGTAACAAGGGCAACCAGTTGTATTAGCGGTCCAGGCGTCATCTTGAAGAGCTGTCAATCAAAAATCAATTAAATATCAATTAAGCAAAACTATCGATTATTTGAGTGAGACATAACAAGACTGTCCAAGGACAGTGTGCCACACCTTGCTAAAGTTAAGAGAGAAAAAAATAAACTTTTGATGCAATTATTCATAGGGGTATGATCTGGCTAAAATGGACGATGTCGACTTGAGCGTTGAGCACTTTAAGTGAAGCGTTTCACATTCGGTATATGACCAAATGATCAATTTATTCAACGTTTATTACTTCCTAAAGCATACGAGCTACTTCTAACGTTGACCCATACGTTACGAGTCGTTCAAAATTCTCCTCACATCTCAGGTCAAGGGCTTCAATTTGAGCCCGACATCGAGTCTCCGGGCCTATTCGTTCACAGGATATCGCCTGAAAGGTTAAAAAATAGGCTACGTTTCCGCATGTGCGGCAGGAAGTTGACCATATTTCTTCGAAAATACTAGACGACACACAGGCGGGTCAAGTGCTTCATTTTGAGCCCAACATCAAAGCCTATTAGGTATCAGATATCGACTTTATCACGGGCAAAACATGGAGTCGCTATGCCTACTCGTTCCCGAGGCATCGCATGTACGACCGGGCGTTAGTTAAACGACGTTGAAAATACCAAAAGGCACATATTCAGGTCCAGAGATTTCATTAGAGGCCAACATTGAGTCTTTATGCTAATCCATTCTCGAGGTATGGAAACAAAATCAAACCAAATACACAGCGAAAGTAATATAATTATTTGAAGATCTAAATAGAATGGTGTTTAAAATATGTCCACAGAAATATATCAAAGCAGGGCAACTTTGATTGTGACGTCATAATCACATCGCCGTAACGTTAACGATGACAGGTGCTGTCTGTACGATTTGAATGTAAGATATAAGCAGTCATAACTTTGCTTATATAAGCAATAGATGCTTATAAAGCACAACTAAAATACCCAAGCTCTCAAGAAATATTTTGAACCCAGTTTCATTAAAATCGGCCCACAACTCTTAGAGGAGTAGCGTTTTCTAAAAAAAGTTAACGAACTAAACAAACTAGAAGGTCAGTGACCTTGGATCCCCCGTGAACTTCAACAATTCGTGGATGCAGGATGGTCAGTTTTTACTATAATTAACTTTGGAAATA